>QXVX01000555.1:24492-124291 GCA_013436065.1 Halocynthia aurantium | reverse complement strand
GGCGACCCCCAATTAACTTGGCAATTAGAAATTTCAGAACCCCCCCCCTTTCAAAATTCCTGGCTACGCCCCTGTTTGAAATGATCATATTTTATTATAACTCCAGGATTATTATCCTAGTAACAACTTGATGCATATAGACAAGCTGAATTAAATTGAAAAAGAGTGTTACACTAGGTCAGAGGTAGCCAGGCCAACCTTAACATTCCATGCATCAAGTTCAGATTTCTTTGTACTCCCATTCAGTTCTTGCTAAAATATGTCAATATATTACCAGCTTGAAAGCTTGTTGCTAGAGATTTTCTTTTTTACCATTATCACTGCGGTACAATGCACAATAGGTTGGACACCCCTGCTCTGGTTGATTGAACTATCCTTACTTGATAGGGATCGAATAATGTTGTGCATTCTGTATTTGTATCATATTGGCAACTACTAACCAAGTTATGTTTTGCGTAGGTACACTTGCTATGAACAAGTGGTCGCACGGTGTCAAAACCATCAGTACATCTTACGAAAGTTCGAATCCTTTCACCTCGTCGCTCGCCGGGCGTTCAGGAAAAAAGTCGTCATACAACAGCCTCTCACAATTTGGATCATTCAACCATGCTTGTAACCTTGACGAGAATATGAAAGTCAGCCGTAAGTCTGCCATCACTTTTAACCGAGCCTGACTACCCTACTCTTCGGGAAACTTCTTGGTGAAATTTCTTCATATATCATATATGAAATATTGTGTTTTTTGACCAGGTGAGAAAGAAGGAAAGGTAACAACAGTAGTGGCGACACCTGGACACGGATCGGATAGACAGCAGGAAATTTCGTACACGGACACACGAGTTATAGGTAAATCCAAAAATATATGAATAGGAAGCTTGAAATGGGCCATCAGGGATAAGAGTTACATTAGTTTCCATTACGAGAAGTCTTGTCTCTGTTAGTCTATTGATATCAGTTTTTTAATAGTGATTCTTCAAATCTGTGTATTTTATTCGATGGCATGATTGATTGTAGCTGTGAATTTGCTGAGAGCAAAATTTGCATTTAAAACTGCATTTATTGTTGCTATTGTAAGTAATGTTGCATTAAGCATTACGCATTCATTCCTCACTAGATTAATGTTGTTGATGGAGATAGATGGGATGAGTAGGCAGCATTACTAAATACAGATGTCATAATGTTATAATGTCCTGATTCCATTTTTCGATCAATGCGTAAATGTGACTCACATTTTTGTAGTGAATCAGCTATTTCTAGGCCCACATCTCTTATGACATCAGAATTTTAAATTATAAAGATTTGTAGCTATTAATTGTAGATAGGTTGTGTTAGTTACCGTAGACAAGACATCGTCTTATGTCTTGTTTTTTCCCTCTTATTTACTTCAAATGCAAAGCTGAAAATTTGCTGAAGTCATTTTTGCTGCCTTTATTGTACTGTAGTCAATTAATGACTGCGTTCTTGCACTTCACACAAACTGATCATGGCACAAATGTGTTACTGTTATTGATTTATTTTCACCTGCCAAGATATTACTTGTTGCTCTCATGTAATATAAACCAAACTTCATCGTTGGATTTGTTGGACATCCTAATGGGGATATTTCTTAAATTTAACAGATCATTGAACGAATTATTGTTATGAAAGTTTTGAAGCAGAATTTTAAATTCTTTTCTTTTCAATCCTTATATTTCTAATACTTTTGACTTCTATACTTTTATCCAGCAACACAATATGCTTTGCAATAGTTTTTATCATCACCCTGTAATACTACAAATGAGTATAGTAGAGAGTACAAAGTATGTAATATCTAGAACGTCAGTTTGTAATAGTAATATCGGTATAGGTCCGACCAAATTTCGTATCGTTATTGCCATAGCATGGGAAAGTTACAATAAGATAGATAAGCTATCAATCAAATTCTGATGTTGTTTTGTAATTTTCAGGAAATGGCTCTTTCGGAGTTGTGTATCAAGCCCGTCTTGCCGAAACAAGCGACATGGTTGCTATAAAGAAAGTTCTGCAAGACAAACGCTTCAAGGTAATTTTATAAATATTTATATACACGACTGTGAAGATTATGGTAAAATGATCCACAACTTTCACTTTTTCTTCTGGAAAAATTGCCGCACGACTACAGCCATCATTGCACACATTATATTGTGTACTAACTCACAGCCATGCTAATATATACAAGTCTATCAGCCTACTCCTTGTTTGTTAACAGCTTGCATTAAATTGAATTTTTGTGGGTGGAAAATGCAGTGTATACCACACAAAACATTTCAGATTATTTCAGTAATTACATTGTTACATATCGCCCGCTAAAATGATGTTCATCGAACTGTTGCTTTTTAATGTTCAATCTTACACCATGTTTCTGTTCGGATAAATTAAGCTTTCTTCACATCAGAATTCTCACTCAGCTGTAGCCCATTGTCCTGGGAAACAAAGGTTGAGTGAGTGTAAGCAAGCCTTTGAAGCTCGATCAAAGGAACGCTATTTCAATTAGCCTAATTTCCAACAGTTATTAATAATATAATGTATTGATATAGATTATAGTAATAATATTACCACTCTCCAGAAAAATGCGTAAACCTTTATTTACAGAACCGGGAACTGCAGATAATGAGAAAACTCGACCACTGCAACATAGTTCGTCTGTGCTACTTTTTTTACTCCAGTGGCGAAAAGGTCAGATAGCAATTTGTTAACCATTCGTTCATTTTTAATACGAATAATACAGTAAGTTTAATTATGGTATATTTTATATATTGCTTATGCTTTATTGTCATCCACTACAGAAAGATGAGCTCTATCTCAACCTGGTTATGGAATATGTGCCGGAGACCGTATACAAGGTCGCACGACAGTTCAGTAAGAACAAGCAAACGATACCTGTTCTTTTTGTTAAGGTAGATTGATTGCTGCTTTCATTTATAGCCGAAATCCGTGATATGAGCTATCGCTAATTGATTGTCATAGCGAACTTGTTTTGAGCTGGTTTTTATTATCAATTCAATTTTTTTCAGTTGTATATGTACCAGCTTTTCCGTAGTTTAGCCTATATTCACTCGAATGGGATTTGTCATCGCGACATAAAGCCTCAGAATCTTCTCTTGGATCCAGACACCGCAGTCTTGAAGCTCTGTGACTTCGGGAGGTACGCTCAGTTACAAACAATCTGAACCCTTTTATTGATATATACAGGATAAATAGGTTTGCTTTTATTACAGTGCCAAACAGCTTGTCCGTGGAGAGCCAAACGTGTCTTACATTTGTTCTCGTTACTACAGAGCTCCCGAATTGATATTTGGTGCCACTGACTATACATCTAGCATAGGTATGAACTTCCAGTATTTATACATGGTTTTGTACCATGATTGTACACTATATTGTTAGAATTTGTTGTATATTTTTTGTTTTGGTATTTTAATTTCATTACCTTCCTAATTTATTCAGATATCTGGTCGGCAGGCTGTGTGTTGGCTGAACTTTTGTTGGGCCAGCCTATATTTCCTGGTGACAGCGGAGTTGATCAACTTGTTGAGATCATTAAGGTAGATTTTCATTTGATCTAGACATAAAAGACCTAGGTGGAAACGATTCTTACATATTTGTAGAAGTAACTTTACCATATTGCATTTTAAACTCTAGGTACTAGGCACTCCAACTCGCGAACAAATTCGCGAAATGAATCCAAATTACACAGAATTTAAGTTCCCGCAGATAAAAGCTCACCCGTGGTCCAAAGTAAGTGTAATTTTTATTTCATCGTCTTTTATACAGCCGTATATGATGTTGGCAGCGTTTTGATGAATTACAAGTCGAATTATATGACATCTGTGACTAAAATCAATATAATTTGAATCCAGTGT
Organism: Halocynthia aurantium; assembly: GCA_013436065.1. Taxonomy (NCBI): domain Eukaryota; kingdom Metazoa; phylum Chordata; class Ascidiacea; order Stolidobranchia; family Pyuridae; genus Halocynthia; species Halocynthia aurantium. Next base: position 120,413 of record QXVX01000555.1, on the reverse strand, counting down.
AATTGTATCTTTAATCCAATCAATTATTTTCTGAGGCTCTAGACCAGTGCTTTCCAAACTAAGGGGAAACATATACATGAAATATACATTATATTTTGTTTCAGCTCGTCAAATCTGTTTGTTTTAATCATGTAATGTATACCTTTTCTCTGCTTTGCTCTAGACACACGCAAAGCAAAAAATGGATTGTACATGTAGGATTGATATTCTCATATTAAACCATGTTCTATATTTAGGTGTTCAGGCCAAGGACACCACCTGAAGCCATCACTCTGTGTAGTCGCCTCCTTGAGTACTCACCCGGTGCTCGCATCTCTCCCCTGGAATCTTGTGCACATAGTTTTTTCGACGAACTCCGCAATCCCAAGACCACTCTTCCTGCTGGGAAAAGCCTTCCTCCTCTCTTTAATTTTACACCCCAAGGTCAGGATTCCTTCTCATCCTTCTTTTTTTTTTATGGTATGCCGTGTCTTGATATATATTTTATACTTTTCAGAATTATCACTGAAATCGCCACTTTACAACATTTTGATACCTCAGCATATAAGAAACCCTCCATCGGCCACTAGCTCTACAGGTGAGGTTTCTTTTGTTGGGTTATCATATTTACCTACCTGAGTGTAAGAGGACAAATTTTGGTTATGTATGTGATCGCTCTCAGTCGCAGTGCAAGCGTGGTCGTTGTAACAGTAACACAGTGTTTACCTTAAATACTTTTCGTGAGTAGCAATGTCTCCAAGAGGTGGAGGTGAAAAAGGAAGGGCCAGTCAGAAGCTAGATTCATTTGAATTGCTCTCAATACTGTATTTTCCAGGACTTTTTCATTTCCCGACAGGTGTTCCTCCCAATTTGCTATAAATAACCCTGGTAATTTTCTCCAACCTTGGGATAGCTGAATAATATAAGGAGGCCAGACCAGGAAATATTTGGATCACTTTTTGTTCCTAGGTGATTATAACATGACTAACCAAGATAACAAGTTAGTTAGTGGAAACGATAAGGATATGCTGCTCAACAGATCAAGATTGGATGGATAAGTGGTATGCAAGTGAAACATTGCTAGGAAATCACCTCTTTCAAAATCTTTTATCGTAATTGATAATAAACTTTTTTGTGTGCGTGTTTGTTTGTTTGAGGCACGATCAGTAAAAGTTATTGACCATTTTTGTTCTCATTGTCGCCTCAAAAGTATTATTTTAGCCGTCGTTCTTTCAACGTCATGAAAAATTGCTTAAACTATCGATACGACCCGTCTCCGTCTAACCATAACCCGAAGAATTTTAGAACAACGTTTTTATCGAAATTTAATTTAATGTTTTACGGCGACGACGAAGATAGGGTGTCGAAAATTAAACTTAAATGATTTGTCGCCACAATGTCGTTGTCCAGTGGATTCCATCTATTTATTTATGAATCTGCTCTTTTTGTACATGCTTGTCATTCTTTCACCCTTTTATATACATATCTATATATACGTGAAAATTGCGTCTTTCTATTTTACCAACCGGGCAATTGAACGTCTACCGGAACCAGTTCATGCATGCAACGCCGCCACACCGCTGAGATCCGATAGCTGAGACCAATGGTAGTTGAAAACTGTATCGTACCATTTGTATTTTGCTTGTATTTGTAAACAACACAATTACGACCGGTTTGGATACGCGTTTCCCCGTGCCGATAAACCGTGTTCGTAGCCTTATTGTGAAACTTACTGTTTCTGATTTTAACCTTTGTCGTAAGATGTAAAATAATAAATATGTATGTAACTATAACTGATAAAATGTATTTGGTACATCAGTTAGGAAGTGCTGCCGTTGCCGAGGATAAAACGTGTTTTCCGACAGTGAGGTCATCAAACCTAGATCTGATAGTATTTTTTTATAATCCTGGTGACCAAAGTCTGTAAAAACATAACAGAATCTCTCCCAAACGAACACATACCCGACCTAAAGTAAATATCAAGTTCATGTTTTGTTATACACAGCCGTATTAATCGACATTTAAAAAGGGGTAACCGCTAGATGGTGCTCGAGAATGTACGGACTTACGTGTGAAATTCATCTTGGTAACGAATACACGGAAATTATCGATTAGCAATGGCATAGTAGGCAGGAGCAGTTCCCTATCTGCCAAAAGCTTGTTCTTGCAAGGTTCGAAATATTTCTTCAATACCTTTTTTGTGGAATTGAATGCTTGTGAATGACAGTAGGAATACACAAAATCGTGTCGTACATCCTATCGGAGTCGCTGATCGTAGTATGTATTGGTATTGTGGTAGTTTGGGAAAATCTCCAGAAGTATATTGTTACATCACAATGGATATTTATTTCGTGCACGTTAGTAAATTTGCTATAAATAGGGCAATTGATCGTTAGCAAGTTTCAGTAGTTTAAATCGAAATAATAATAAAATAATGCTGTTCGACCCTGAAGAGATGATCACTCCGCTACCATCCGGGGTCAAACGAAGGGCCAAGGCTAAAAAGCGTAAATCTGTTCGGAAAAGGAAAGTCACTCCAAAATACAGAGAGATGATTGTGAGGGCTCTAAAGGCACTGAAAGAAAAGAACGGAAGTACGACAGGCGCCGTTGCCAAATATATCGAAGCTCGCTATAGAAAAAGGAACGATTACGTTCTGAATCATGTCATTACCTGGCTCGTGGAAAAGAGAGTATTAGCGAGAAGTAAGGGACGAGTGAAGATTACCGGAAGAAAGTTAACTCTGAAACGAAAAGGCGGAAAAGGACGAGCGGTAGCGAAGCGCCGAAGAAAATCAGTTGCTGGTAGAAAGAGTCGGCGGCGACGAAGGCGATAAACATTTCCGTTTGATGTCCAACATTGCATTTCTCTTTTACAGTGGTTGAAAATTAACAACAGTGCAACCGGAAAACTTTTGTCTTTATTTTACGATTGTAGAGTGTCAAAATCGTCGCTCGTGTAGGGTAGAAAAAGATTTGAAATTTAGTAAATATCCGGACATTGAAACATTGCGGCGTTGTTTTAAGACAAGCAAGAGAATTATAAGAGAACATTAGAGCAATAGCTCGCGGAGAGTTTATTTTTGGAGAATTGTGCGGTAAAACAAGATCTGTCTGGTATAACAAGATGTCAATCAACTGATGACGAAAATTAAAAATTAAAAATAAATACGTGAGGCAGGAGTATTCGTTACTTCTAGTAGCCAATATCTATCTATGGTCTAACAATATGCTGAATAAACTGATGGCAAAAATTTAAAATGTATGCAGCCACGGAAGTTATGTCCGGAAGCGCTGTTAAAAAGAAAACAACACAAATCTCTCTATGCAATAGCTATGAATTATTCTCATAATTATCTTAAAGCTATCCATTGTACTGTAAAAATTTATCCAATAAAACATGAGGCGTAGGTATTCGTTACTACTATTTGCTAATATCTATCCATGGTAAGCTCTAATACTAATAAGTAGAGATTCTGTAACCATGAACCATGCTGTAACTAACCCATTTTATATTGTTTGATAACAATACAGTGTTATTTATCATTTTGAAAGATAGTGTACGAAATTCTAGACTTTATTGAAGAAAATCTCCTCGTGACAAATATCGAAAATATTCTCTATGGAAATTCCAGATCTTTATCGAGGTAAGATCATCAACCGATCGCCTATTGATGTTTTTTTTTCTGGAATATTTTTCAATTCTAATTTATTCTTTCTCTATTATTCAGGAAGATCGATATTAGTGACTGGCGTCACTGGGTTTATAGGAAAGGTATTACTGGAAAAAATTCTGAGATGTTGTCCAGGTGAGATTTGATTTCGAAGCAATTCAAGTGATTTCATTTTAAAAATTGTGTCCACCAGGAGTGGAGTGTTTATTGTACGTTTCTATACTGCTATTGAACATTATAGTTAATTGGGACAGACCAAGCTAATTACCTTGCATAAGATATCGCTAATAATGCGTCTATGGCGTTTGAATCGGCCAAATTACACACATTTAAACAATAAATGAAAGGTAATCGAATAAGTGAAGGTAGATAAGATTCAATCTTGAATCCAGTATTAATTTAGCATAGGTATGTATTATGTATTGTTGCGAGACATTTAAATCGAAACACCTGTGTGAGATAGCCAACTATGACACTATGCAGCAAGCGATCAATTGAATGCCTGCTGGTTGCAATCATATGATGATTGAGAAATGTCCCGTATCCAACCAATTTTCACGTTTATCAGCATATCATCTTCAGGGCGCTCACTTATTTTCTTGGTTTGGACCTTATCCAATGTATACCAAGTGATTGCAGAGTTATAAGTCTGTACTCATTTGGAGTACAAATTTTTTTATCTTGAAAAAAATATGTCCAAACAAAACTTAGGGCCATGCCTCTCTTTGACGGATCTAGTGCCGATGAATACCAAGTAAGTTTTTCGTGATTATTTCTGTAGGGATCGCTAGAGTTTTCGTGTTGATAAGATCAAAGAAAGGAAAATCACCAGAAGAAAGACTGGCTGCTACTCTAAGCTCTCCAGTCAGTATCTTTCTATTCTATAGCATGTTTTTTCATACAATATTTACAAATTATCCACGTGGTTTCTTAGTTGTTCGATCGAGTGCGTAAAGAACAGCCGGGTTTCGAGGAAGCAGTGACTATTGTTGAAGGCGATGTTATGCTTCCGCAACTCGGTATTGATAGCGATGAGCTGAATCAAGTCATTCAAGAAGTTTCAATAGTTTTTCACTGTGCCGCTTCAGTTAAATTCAATGAACCTATGCAGTAGGTTACCCAATTTTATTAACAGAACACTCTTTGCGTAATTTAAAAGGCGGATTGTCACGTGTATTCCTCACTTTTTTTTCAGAAATGCCCTGGAGTCTAATGTGGGAGGCGTTGACAAAATAATATGGCTTACAAAACAGATGAAGAAAATAGAAGTAGAGTATTTATCTTTCATTTTGTTGAAAAATCATCTTGAATATATGACAAGATTCAGCCTTCACGTTCCCCGGTGTTTCTTATCTGGTGACCATATCTTTTTAAAATGGAGACTCGTTTGACAGTTTGTTCCGTGGACTCAAAGACAAATTTGAAACAGTCAAAAGAAAAATCTATAGCTACAATGTTAATAGCGACAAACATTACGACAAATGATTAGATTCCTGACATCAGTGGTGGCCCCGGGTCATCTTTTTCAAATTGGATTTTTTTCGCAGCCATATATCGATATTAGTCTCGTAAATATAATGACTGAAACACCTGCTCATTCTTAATTACAATTATTTTTAGGCACTTGTACATCTTTCAACAGCTTATGCCTATTGCAACAGAAAGCATATCGAAGAGGTAGTCTATCCTTTGAATGCGAACCCAAATGAACTCCTGCAGAGTGTCAGGTAAAAAATTTATTCTACTAAAATTATGTATTTTGAGCAACAGCTCATGTTGCAATAATATAATGAACATTTTACAGATGGATGTCTAAAGACATGATTGAAGCAATCACTCCATTTCTCTCCTTTGGTCATCCAAATACATATACGTATACTAAAGCAATGGCTGAAAATTTACTAGTATCATATCAACAGAGCTGTTCTAAAGAGAGCAAGTTCCCGATAGCTATCGTAAGGCCATCCATAGTTTTATCATGTTTTAAGGAACCCATGCCAGGTGAATAATGCATGAAATTTTAATAGATCGAAATACTGTTCTGTCATTATTGTTTGAATGTATAGGGTGGATTGATAGTTCAAATGGTCCAGTTGGATTAGTGATAACTATTGGAAAAGGTCTGCTGCGTACAATGAAAGGCAAACGAGAAACGGAGGCGAACTTTGTCCCGGTTGATATTACAACAAATCTTATGATTGCGGCAGCGTGGCGATGTGTTTTATTGCGGTTTGTGTTAATTACTAGTGAAATCTTTTTTATGTTTTGTTTTCTCGATGGACTACAAGCCAAAAGTTTTTATTTTCATGCTATCAGCTAAATGGATTGGAATTACCAATACAACAGTCCTTTCATTTATGCATGCTGAACATCAAGTTACAATACCATGTAGTAAATTCAAATGTGATGTACGAACATAAGTTGCGAAACCATATCTACTCAGTTGTACTGAATTTTCTTAGTAATACTGTCTGGCTTGAAATTTGCTTTGTAATTCAGACCAATCACATCGGATGCAAGCACATTGACTGTTTACAATTGTACAAATGATAGCGCAAATCCTATCAATTGGGGCACTTTTTCGGACTGCACAATGGAGAATGTTTGGAAATATCCAATTGAAAATCCATTTCGTGTGCCTGCCCGTAGTTCCATCGCACCAAATTTCTATAAAAACAGAATCGAGTGGCTCTTTTCTCATCTTTTACCCGCAGCCTTCGGCGATCTGGTCCTAAGTATCCTCCGAAAAAAGCCACGGTACTTTTATTGGTGACACACTCAAGTTTTCTTCACCTCCATATTATTAAAGATTTTGACTTCAATCTAGATTACTCAAGTTGTATAAATCAATATTTTCGACATGCAATTGCTTGGAATACTTCACAATGAGATCTTGGAAATGGGATCAAGAAAATGTCATGCAACTTCGCGCCAGCATGTCCAAGAAAGATCGAAAGGTAGCTCTCTTTCAGCTTTCAAATACTTTCAAGAATTTCACCTGTGACCTTTATTACAGATTTTCTATTTTGACACTTGTGACATACAGTGGATGAAGTATTTGGAAGAATATCATGTAGGTATAAAAAAATATATTCTGCAAGAGGATTTGGAGAATATACAAAAAACTAAAGCCAAGTTGCAACGTAGGAAAGCTATTGAAGACTTGGTGAAACTTTGTTTCTTTCTTATTGGTTTGCTGATGGTCCGTGGCAGAGTTCCAGCTTTGTTCATACAGATTCCTTCCATTGCACTTATATTTCATTACCTATTACAATTATTTTCATGGTTTTAACATGCATTACTCCGATGGGCAACTCTTGCTTCCATTCAGCCGATATATATTATTTAGGTTAGGATTTAATCTTGTGTTTTTACCTCAACTGTTTATTAGTATATTTTATACACTAAAACTAAATAATTTCATACACAAAATTTATTAACAGCATCACAAATATTCAACGTCCAACAACTTTAATCTTCAGTATTCCTGGTAAATCTGTTGATCTTCATATGGATTAAATATTTTTGGTAAGTCACACACAAACAGATGATGGATGCCACGACAAAAAGCATCATAATGATGTATTCCCATAGGAAGAATACCCTACACATAAAAATACATGATTTACTTCAGATGGTAAGTACCAAAACATCAAATTCTTACTAACAGTGTTGGCTCTTGGAGGATTTCGACCTCAAATTCAACTATCAGATCACAGAAACTGGAAAATTAAGACAAGAATTTAGCTAGAAAATTGAAACACAATTTGAAGTTGGAATTTGCTGCATTTATGCTACCTCTTGCTTCTAAGCATTGCAGAAAAGTAGAGCATGTTGCTGCTGTTGACTTGAAACGTCGCATGTTCAAATGTAATGTTCCCAACCCATTTGTCTTGATTGTTGAGGTCAGCTCGGCAGGGGCAAGCACTATAAGGTGTACATTACTGAATGTTACATGTATAGCCAATTTTATGTGAGGTATAATAGATTTCTTGGAGTTTATAGAGACCATCATTACCTTCTCATTACTTGAAGAACCAATTCGGAACTCGAACTTGATTCTATCAAATGTGAACACTGGTAGCAGTCCTATTTATTGTGAAAGTGTTTAGCAGATTTATATCTATTGTACAATTGCCTACATAAACCAGATACTCGTATACCTTTTTCAGTAAATGGATGTTATTAAACTGGAATCCTGTTACATTGTTGACTTCAGTTAAAACAATATCATCGGTTACTTTAGACAAATATGTGTCGTATTTGTAAAGGTCAAAAATGAGCGATAACAGGGACCCATCTTTGATTTTTATGCGACAGCCTGCATGTATAATCAGAATAGTCACAAGAAAGAAGAGCCACACATAAGTGGGTCAAAATTAATTATCAGGAAAATTGAACTTACCAGTTTTCACGGGGCAGTTTGTAATGCTACCAATTCAGAGAGAAATATTTTTAAAAATGCTACACTAATTCAATTCACAAACTCAGAAATCAGATAATGAAGTTACACCTTTCATGCCAGACACGAACATTGAGTCCACTGGAGCAGCTTACATTGATTATATATACCTGATGGTGAAAGGTAAAGGTTTTATATCACTAGACTTACAAAAAAAAGGTGGCATTTCAATATTATTTACCTCTGAATGTAGAAATGCAAGTGAGGACAGCGATTCATTTTTTCCTGGCATGAAATCAACTTCTAAGAGAGCATAACCAGTGTTACAGTGTTGTGGGCTTTCAGTGCAGTTGACAAGGATCTCAACCTGGGCAGTCTTACAATCGAATATGAACAAGAAATACATTCATGTAAGGCACTATTGATACTGTAATAGCTGGTGAATTTCATATGTAACCTTCGCTATCAAAACATCTCCAGAAGTGACTTGCCCACTCTCTGTTAGTTTAGTTGAAGACATGACTAAATTGAGAATTTCAAAGTGATTATGTTCGAAAGAGAATGAATAACCATTTTCCCTTGTGAAAATTCCACTGAAACGTAACTGCAGGAAGAAATAGAGAACCTGACCATTGTGCTTGGTAAAATTTTGAAGGGAACAATCTTATGATATTTACATTGATACTATCCATGACACTCTTCACACACAGAACATTAGAGGACGAATGGGCAGTCGGGAGGATGAGAACAGAATTGGCAGGTGAGTCTTCAGAATTCCGCCAGAGTGCATTTTTTATTTCTTCCAATAGGGGATAGACCTGAGCATATATCATGGACTTGTTAGAAAATTCCTAACATTACAATTTTAGTGTTCAGTCTTTGGTAATTTGCCTGTTTGATCTATTTGCACAACTTCATACAGATTAAAAGCAGAGGATAATTCTTGCATGGATACGGAATAAAGATCACTGGATCAGTGAAGTTATATTACAGAATACTTCTTACGTTCGAGTCAACCACAACATTATTTTCATTGGTTCTCTGCTCAATCATGAGGAATCTTGATTCATAGTTTTCTCTGAAGTGATAAGCAAATTCTCTATCGCTTGATTGAGGAGTGTGTAGTTTGAGAGTTTGATTATTATACAAATGACCATAGTAAGTGTTTTTATTTTCTGCTTTGATGAGCCACGCATTTCTTTCTGTTGATGCATCAGATATAAATCACAAACCGATGAAATTTTTCATGACTGTACTTACAATATGCCGAGTCTAACCTGAATTCACATAAACATGGTCAATTTTATCACTCGATGTGAAGACAAAATTGCCTCGTTTTGTGAATTGTGTAACGGAGTGTTGAGTTTTAATCAAAAGACTTGTATGTGCAGTGTTCAGAACCTCCACCTGTATATCTACAAAGACGAGAATTAAAGCACGTATCTGGAGTAGGAGAGTTTGAAGAAGAGCAAATTTGATACTTTTTTCCTCTCTGATATTTCCTGGCATTGCTATAACTGTGCATTGTCTTATTTCAGTCGTTTGGAGTAAACACTCCAGAAACACATGAATTTTGGATGACTGCAACACCAATGAGATATAAGATGGGTTCGGTGAGAACAACACTTCAGATAAGGTGTACTCTAGAGGAATGGAAATTCAAATTTTGAGATAAACAATATGCTTACACAATGTGGAGAATGAAATACCTGGATAATTATTCAGTAAATATTCTAGGTGGATTTTCCGAACTTGCAAATTTCCTTGATGGACTATTTCAAATAAATGAGATGAGCTCCAAGCTAAAATTCTTGAATTTTCAACTGCGTCATGAGACAGAGCTCCTCTGTAACAGACTCTAGGGGAAGATATGCCCAGTATTTTCAAAGATACATTCCTTTCAGCGATATGAACTATCTGATAAAAAATTATTGTGATTTGAAACATATGACAACATCCAACTGAAGCAAATACGCTGTATGAAGAATTGAATGTAACCTTGAAATTTATCTTCTGCAGAGCGCTCATGAACACATGATTTCCTATCACAATGCAGACATGTTCTGAAGTCAATGCTATGGAGGTAACTTCACTGTCTGCATCTAAGCAATATCTGGTCTATGAAACGCACAAAAGATAGTACCGGTAAGTAACATTGAGGTTGTATCTTACAATTGACCCTTTCTATTTCAGGAATGCAGTAAGTTGATTCAAAGCCGTTGTCTGTAAAAATTAAAGATCTTTTCGTAGCTAGAACACTGAGAAGTGGATTGCAGTTGCTCGTGTAGATATGTCCAATGATTTTATCGCTGGGGATTAGTGTCATACATTCACTTTCTAAGAGAAAATTCAGCTGTAATGTTCTGGAAGTGACACTTCACTGCTTATATATTTGATAAGTAATATGATCTAGGTTAATTTGCACCAGGGATATCTGTACTTGTCAGCTTTAGTAATGTATTTGAAAGAAGCCATCCTTTGAAAAGCAGCGAACTGTGTTTCTGTGCAGATGCAGGGGTCATCTTATTCGTACTTTTCATAATCGTTAGCCAGCAATCGCAATTCTCATTATATTTGATGTCAGCTGGTAACAATAAAAAATTAAAGATAAATATATAAGGTTAACAATCAAGATCATTCAGCCCTGAAAACCCAGACGTATTCTGTTTTTGTTGTTGCAAAGTGATGGATTTGGGACCTTGAATCTTTGTTAAGCCATACTAGCTAGACCTAGGTAAAACTTATACAAACATAAATGATCTGGTGTGGACTTATACTCATTTTACTTCAACAATTACTTGAAACATAATGAAAAATGTATTTATTATCCATGAGGGTTATCCATATTCCTACAGAGATATATGCCAATTTCATAACTGGCAACACTGGAAAGTTTTACTTGCTTGCTAGATGCATTCCATCCATTGTTGAAATGTTCATATCTTTGTTCCATGATGTCATTATTTTCATCATTCCTTTGTCATTGGAGTCGACTAAATTCCTTAATTGTATCTTGAAAATTGGATAAATTTCACTTTAAAAATTGAAAAACTTAGAAAATTTTACTGTAATAATACCTCAAAAACATTTGGATTTTCTACCACATCAGTCTTTTGCAAGACCCAATAATATTGCCTGGGGATTAACTCAACAACCCTCTTCAATAATATATCTGGAACACACATTTATTCCAATTGGTTCAAGTCTATGTGGAAGAAAGTTTGATATTGTTGCTGGTATACTAAAACTTACTGGATTGAAAATTCGTTGAACTATTCAGTTTCCAGTTGTTATAGCCAACATCTGAAAATATCCACTTTTTCCAATACGACTGAAGCGTTTGTACGTATGGTTCGCACTGCCAAGTACATGCCCCATCCGAAATACTGATACATAATGACTCTAACGTGTCAGCAAATGACTGGAGGTATTCTTTGCTCAAACTGCATATGCACAAGTGTTAATCAAGTTATTTCATTTTCTACTTCCTTCGGAATAATATATTTATGGAGGGCTTTCGTTTAAAACTATTAGATTTTGACAAATTTGGCAAAATTTTAGAATTTCGCTCCTCCCATACAGAACAGAAATAACATATTTTAGAATGTCAAACAACCACAATGACACCAGCCAAATGCTAAAATTCTTACTTTGTTTCAGAAGATTTCACGATGGAAAACTGGAAAAGTACCAAGCATACGTTAAGCAGCAACAAAGGTAGGAGCTTTCGTTGCATCATGTGAAAATCAAAGAATATTTGGAATCTCCCTCCTGTGTTGTGTTGCATGAAAGCTATTCATTACATCATAATGCCAATGGGGGTAAAGTTTTGTTGGAATTAGCGGGACCTAAGAATGTATTGTTACTAAAAATTCTAAATATCACTATCTGCTCCAGAGTAACAAAGTCTATAGAAAAATTTTCAACTCGGAACTTTTCAAATGTTCGATTCAACTCCAGCCTATATTGCAGCAAAAATTCCCTTTTACTCCTTCATACTCATCCGGCGCCCTGAAGTTCAGCGCTAAATCAAGCATCCAAAGGGATAATAAGTTAGCAATACATCGTGACAGTTGCTATGATTTTCTCCGAAAAGGCCTGCCAAAATTCAATTGATTAATCGAAGTGACTGGATTCAAAGAAACAGAATATGGTAAACCCAATACTCGTTACTAGGTCTCATACGGAATAATATGATCGTCGTTTATAGGCAATCAGTTTAATACTTAAGATATGTTGCCAGCTCAGCCACACATGTTTATTTTGTTTAATAAGAGAAGCACTGAATCGGTATCGCGTAAAGTTGTTTTGGAAAGATTTTATAGCGCCAATAAAAATCGACGTTGATCGGAAGCAATCGTCCTCCCTGTCCGCTTCAAACTTCCACAGTGAACTAAAAACAGTATCCAGCAATATCTTGATCGATCAAAACAGTACAATGGTTCATGCAAAGAAAAATTGTATTGAAATCCTGCATTTCCAGACGAAAATTAAAATGTCAATCTCACGGTGAACTAACAATAATTGACTGCACATTGAGAATCAATAACTGCCTAATTGTTTCCTATTAACAAGCGAGAAATGTACAAATACTAGGCTGGCCTATAGGAACGAAACTCAGAAACTTTGATTATCCAATAATAAGAAGCTATATAGAATGAAATGACAATAAAAAAGCAAGCAACATGATAAACAATGCTTATGAAAAGATATGTCATAATATACCAAACATTTAGTACAGTGATAGAGTAGTAAACAAATAAAAGCCTGTATAAAATGTGTATAAAACTTACTGGAATTGATTTTGACCATCAAACAGCCTGAAAAATAGCAGCACTGGAATTTTCACTTAAATTTTTGATAATACATATTACATGATTGAATAAACAGGAAAAATGCAGTTCATTTCACTTATTTTGTCAGGGATGGTAAGAGATAAATCATAACAAAAAGCACTAAAATATGTTTTCAATGTGAATACAAATTCCTAAAACGGGATACACGACTGAATTTATAGTTGTTTCAATTCTTTTGGAAAAAATAAGATTTGGCACTGGAACATATCATGATTGATACAAAACAGTAATAAAAAATTTCAATACTCGACTTTTACAACACAGATTTCACGGAAAAGAGAATGTTTTGTGGCACTAGTCATGGAAAGATGCTTTGAAAGCATGGTAAGTATTTTTCTATACACTGACGGGAGGATGCTTTGTATTGCACTTGAGTCAAAATCGTACAGCTGTGGAAGCTAATAGATAATTGTATTATATGATGTAGATCTTGGTGATATGATAAATCAATAAGGTAACCATCTAAAATTATGTTTATGATTGAATACTACTTCTGTGTATGATTGAATATCTGGATAATCTGATGTTCCATAAATGTTGTGCATCCTATTGCAGCTGTCCAACTATTCTACAAGGAAGAATAACATCGTACACAAATAATATATCGTGACAAAATGCAGTCAAAAAAATACATACTTCACAGTTCTTCCTTGCTTATGTCTTTGGCCCACATGACAACTCCAAAAAAGGAAACGTCGCTCAGCATGTCAACTTGCATGCCAGGGTAAGTAGTCACGATGTACACATTGTCATTAGCTGACAATTTCTTTACACCTATGACATAATTTTAACATCATCAAAATTACCAACTTCTCTTCTATGGACGAAAGATATATAAAAACATTTATTGGTTATTTGTTTTACCAGAGGTGTAGCATGTGCTCAATTTCGAGCTTCTTTTGCAACGCAAAAATGTGTCGCCGTTAATCTTAACCTCATGGCTCACAGAATTTGTTGAACCAGAGTTGAAGCACAACAACTGAAATGGACAATTGTGTTTTAATCATTAAGAAACATGATTTTGTGCCATGCCAAACCATATTACAAAAGTATTGCATCAAATTTCTGAACTGAATGAGCCCATACCTGACTGTATATGAAGTATGTTCCAGCATCATGGACCTGCAAGGTGCCATTGTGCGTGAATAGCCGGTAATTTTGATTCGAACTCCAGTCAGCTTTCATCCAATGGTTAAGGACACCATCTTTCAATATAAATAAATGGTAATTACATTCTTTCAAAATCCGTTTATTCTTACAGTTTACAATTTAAAGATATTTACTTTTTGTTGCACTAACACCAGATGAGCCATCACCATGTACATGTGCAAAGTTTAATTTGAACTAGAGTGGAAGGAAGGGTGAGAAAATTTTTAGTGAAGTTGTACTATATGCATGAACAAATGACATTGGAACTTACAGCAGGCCCAGGTGGACCAGTTGCTCCTTCAGCACCGGGTATTCCAACCGGTCCACGAATTGATTCACCAGGAATTCCAGGCTCACCTCTGGGTCCTGGCAAACCGTTAAGACCATCCCTTCCATCTCTCCCAGCTGGTCCACGTATGTCACGAACTGTGGTGATGATTTAGAATACCGGTACTTAAATATACTAATTCGGTAATGTAGTACTTTGGTTTCAAACAATTAACACAATGTTACCAATGAATTTATGTCGCTCTCCTCGTTTGTGCTGTCTTAGTGGCATGCTAGAGCTTGTAGCGTCCCGGCGTGATCTTGGAGTGGAGTAGTCATAGAAATCGTCATCGGTTCTCAGGATATCTTCCTCCTATTGAAATATTGTATCATTGTTTCATATCATTATCAGTCTAGTTATTGTGACATCGCCGAAAATGAAATGGTGTTGCAAAAGTACTGTTCGTTCTGAAGGGGCTAATTAAAGCATTGTTGTGCATATACATATTCAAAACAGAGAGAGATCATTTAGATAACCTTTATTTTTTCTTGAATTGTTGCGTCGCTAAATGCCTTGCCCACCAAAGCCACGGCTCTTCCTCCCATTGTGCTATCTGACTGGTGTTGCAAGGCAATGAAATCTGATTTTAATTCCAGAATTTCCTCTGACAGGTTGACATAAACCCAGATCCCAGCTCCGACAGTTGTCACAAAGAGAGCGAGAAATAAGAGAATCCAAAAACATGCAAAAGAGACAGGACGACACAATAGCAGTCGCGAGTTATCCGATTTCATCAGCACATCGCCACGGCCACTGTACATGGTGTCGTAATCTTTGTTTCGCTTCGTTTTCCTGTTATCATCTTCAGCTACGATTGATATGTTGGTCTGAGAATGTCTTATGTTTTCCCCATTGGATTCATTACTGTTGAAATCCATATAAAAACCGTCAAGTCAATCCATACAATGAAATTGCTTTAAAAACAAGTGCATTATTAGGCAAAGTAAAGTGATGGAATAATTCCCACATAGGATAGCGCAAATGCAAGTATTAATACACATTAGATGTTTTGGATATTATGAAGATAAAAAGGGAATAGCGATCTTACTCTTGTACACAGTACTATAAAACAATTACATTAGATACTGTCATGAATTATTTTATTTACTTTAGTAGTATTGAAAAAATCTTCTTGGTTTAACTGTCACACTGATATAGCCCTCCAGCAAATCTTCGTTATCTAGTCTCCTCATTTAATATTGACCAAAATGATTTTGTGATGTTAAAGCCAATGAGCTGTAACTAAGACACTGGAAAATTTAAATTTGCTCTTCCATTTAAATTTTGGTATAATTTAGTTGCCAGCCACAAGTTAAATCCACTGTTGCTTCGAATAATAATGATTCGATTACTTCTGAAAATTCAAACAGAAATCTATTTATAATAAGTGCTGTCGACACCTAAATAACATAAGTTTTACCCTCTATGGAAGTAATTCAAAAATAACCCCATGGGGGTAAAAGACGAGCCAACAAACGTAGACACCAAGGCAAAGGGGCTCTTGTGTACACACGTGATATAAACACATTGCCGAACGGCGCGTAAGCTAGCATGCATTTCTTATTCTCTCTATTGCTCTCCGCACACAATACTGTGCTCTTCACTTCTCCTACTTCTTAACTTCGTCATACCTGATCGCGCGCTTTTTGAGGTCGACCCTAGATTGTCTATTGACCCAAGGCGACGTCCCTTTAAAAGGTTTATCACCGGATATGAAGGTTCGTTTCCTGTCATAACGACGCTTAAGTCGTTATACAAAATCGCGAAGGTTATAGAAATCACATTAATCAAGCATAACGTTTTTCTATTCAGCAAACCAATACCTCATTTTTTTTCACTATTTCAAGAATTTTTTTGCAGTGAGGCGGATGGGAACTTTGTTTGAAGTTCTTTATGATACATTTCAAACGCTGTTTATATATTACATTCATACTGAAAGAGCAATTATGTTTGGATTTATTCCAGAAAAATAAAAGTAGCACTGTATATACTTGAAGAAATGGGCATCCATCAGTACTCGATAATTTCTTCGTGCGGTTGGGATTTAATTCGGATATTGTTTATCCATATGTAAAGACAGCAGACTGACCTCAGTGCTGATCCGGATTCAAGTCTTAAGATAAAGAAAACCGGACTGACCCCCTGCTTACTCTAAACGAATTTTGTACAAAATATATACGTATGGATTGAAAGAATATTGGTCTAAATCTGGAAATCAACAATCGACACAATAGCCATGGCACAATGCCCAAACAAAGTTGAGTATCAATGTATAACCGACATACAGTTGAGCCGAGTACTTCATGTGGTTTCTGAATGTGCATATGCTTACCTGAATCAACCTCATATATGGATGAACCTCATGCATTTTTATGATGACAGAAATCTCATAAGGTATCTCCTGTTAACGATATGGCATCTTTTCAATTGAAATAAAATCTAGATTATTCATCCTTTTTAAAAACCTAGTACTTTTGAGAAATCTTGAAGAGCATGGTCTCTGTTAATCTTCATGAGATTTCCATTTTTGAGTATCTAAAAATCCCTCTAACCATACACATGTGAAATTCATTCACATTCATCCATCAGTTGGTAATTTCCATGTATACGTGACTGAGATGTCTTGCAGAATGGAAAATTTATGTGTGATGGCGTCACAGGAATACAGAAAAATCATTATTTTGAAATAAAATAATAATATTTTGCAATGAAATTGAACGTTAAATGGTATTTAATTTGACTAAGCAAAGAAAACTGGCAACATCCTTCTCCAACATGGGTGCAGCGTGCCAAAATATAAATATAGCTGTGTGAAATAAAACATGAAATTGTAACCATATCACACCCCTGACCCTAACCTTCAATTCATAAACATTCTTCATTTGTATGTACGAACTGAAATAAACTTCTAAATTACATTTGTTATTTCAGCGACAGAGATATTCGCATAATCGACGATGCATCAAAATTTCGCAGAGGAAGTCCCTCTAAAGAACTGTTGCTGCGTGTCGCTGCAAATTCTAATCAGCAACTCACCTTGAGAGACTTATTAACTGACTTGTATAATCTTAATTTGAACGAAGCTTCTCGAGTGTTGATGGAAGATTTGTGTAAGGCTCAAACATATCCTTTAGTACATACATATTGCGGTAATCTTTGGGTTTTCTCATATTGTGATTACTGTACTAGCTTTTAAGACCAGGTTTGCATGATTACTAAGTTTCTTTGCATTTTGATAGAGGATGGACTAGTATAGACCTATATCCTCATTCAATATATTCTCATCCTGATAATAGAGTAAATATTTATTTGTACTGTATGAAATTATCCTACTTCTACCCTTGCATATGCTTTATAACATTTCCACGAACTTATAGTAACAGAAACGTTCGAGGTATAAGCACTAAGGTCCCATATATCCAAGAGAGTATCAACCTGGTATGATTAGTCAATAGCATACATTGTTCACATTGTTGTTTTGTAGCTCGTACTCATCAGTCAATACAATCCAACAGTGATTTCAACAGTGATGTCGTCAATCGCTCCATTCCTTCTAACCTTGCTGATAACAGAAGACACTCTGTGCAGCAGACCGATGTGTATGGGAGTAATTACGAACAGGTTTATCAGCAAGGTCAAGATGAGCAGTTGTCATCAATCAAATCACTGAACAATCTTTCTCATCCAGACAAAGTTTGATTTCAGTTATTTTCAATAGTGAATGTGAATATTAACTTGAACAGCAGAAAATAAATACTAACCAGTCACAACTGACAGTTTCACCTTCTGCAATCTCCTGGTTTGATGTCCTGTATTATATATTTTTCAGCCTTATCTATACATACTTCGTCATCCCGCAAGCAAATCAGTCAATGGAGGAGAATCTGTCATATTGAGTTGCTTTGCCGAAAGCAATCCCGCATCCATACATTATCAGTGGTATAAAAATAACAAGGAACTAGTAAATGAGTGTCAAAAGGTAAGATAGCATTACTTTGTGGTCCAGTACCCATTCTTATTACAGAGATATCAGGTAATATGGAAGTTAATATATTTCTATGTAATATAGATCATCATTCTTGAAAATGTTAGGCCTTGTGATGTGGGTGACTACAGATGCGAGGTATATTGTAAAGAGTTTGCCTTGCATGAAACGTCTAAAACAGCTACCGTGCGTGTCAGTAAGTTTCAGTTAGATGGCTATTCAGATATATTTTGGTTGTTCACATTTCTGCTAAACACTGGCCTAATTGTTTATCTTATAGTTTTAGAGTCGCCACAAATTCTTGTCCAGCCAAGGTCACATGTCGCTCCACTTGGTGAGTGAATGGAATTGAATGAGACTTGCCATAGTAGTACAAACTTTGTGTGATTTGCAAAGTTGCTAGGATTTTTCTGTTAATCACTATGCCTATGAATGCCAACGAACCTATACTTTAGAACTACAGTATTATTTACTGATCTAAATAATTTCTGGATATAATATTTTTTTTGTCATTCACTATTTACTTCTTGTATAGGTTCTCGAATTTCCCTTTCATGCGAAGCTGTCGGGTCTGCTGGTCTGTCTTATCAATGGTACAAAAACAATAATCCTCTGTCAAATGAGACCAGCAATACTTTCGTTATCAACAAATTATCTGATGACCACTATGGAAAATACTATTGTGAAGTATCCAATAACCAAGGACATGTTTTTTCAGAATGTGCCACTGTTAACATTCGTGATACTGGTGATCTATTACTTAATGTGCAACATTGTACCCAAAGACTTTATTATTGATTTTACAATGAACTTTATTCATTCCAGGTTATGATAGCAAGTCTAGTTCCCTGGACAGCGAATACTCAGTACACTCTGCAACTGACAAAGTCGCCTTGCTGATGGCGAACGAGGACTATGCCCATAATCCTAAACTTGCTGCCGCAGCCAATGATGTCCGTGCACTGTCTCACACTCTCACGGTATGTAATCAGTTTATAATTGAAATGAAGAACACCTCATTCTCGCATAAGGATAATCTCATGTTTTTTTATGTTTAAAGTTTACCAGTTATGCCATTTTACAAAATAATACATGGCGCAACTAAAATTGAAGTTCGGATTAATGTTTTCAAAATCTTCTCTTCTTATTTCTTTTGTTAAAAAATAATCTATGTGTATATGATTTCAAGAACATTGCTCTTCATTATTAATATAGATATGAAAATTTTTTATCCAGAATGATTTGAACTTTAAAACCATTTCACTCGTTAATCTCAACTTGGAGGAAATGGAACAAGCTGTCAGGTTGTTTTGCTCTCACTTGATAAATGGAGCATATTGTGAGTCAATAATGTTTGATAGCTGTGCCGAGTTTTCCCAATTTTTCATGCTGCTCTGTCATTCCAGGTTTGATATACATCGCTGGACATGGGTTCGAAAATGACGGCCAGTGTTACATAGTCCCGGTAGATGCTCCAAGGCAATATAAGTCGTCAGACTGTTTTTCAGTTAGGAAACTGATCAAACATATTCAGAAAGCTTGCAACCTGAGTCTTACTGTGATATTGTTGGATGTCTGTAGGAAAAGGCGGGTCATAATTTTTCTGTTATTTGATTTACTGTCGTTACTTTTCACCTCAATCTTCGTTTAATTTTTTAAAACAGTTGTTTTTGTTGGTATTAGTAATCTCTTTTTGATCATAGTTTGCCCCTCGGCAGGCTACTTTCTAACATTTTTCTCCATTTTCAATTAGGAATGAAAATATTATTGCACTTCCTGAGCCGCACAATGGTCAAGCCTACCAAGGAAATTTCGTAATTAGCTTTGCGGCGTAAGTTGTCCAATTAAATATTGATGATGGGAGTGGTATATCATTAGAAGCGTATCTTATATGTCCAAAATGATAAGTAATTAAATATTTCTGAGGAATTTCCCCGTAGTGGCAAAGTTGGCCAGCAGTGCACCCAACCAATTTACACAGGAAATGAATACATGAGTTCTTTCACCGAATTTGACTCCATTCAAAAGTAGCTGACTCCGACTCCACCCCACTGCATATAAGTAGTAATTCCATATTATGTTATACTGTTGTCCACGCAGGATGGAGAGTGGAATGGCTTATGAAATAAAAGGACAGGAACTGAGTATATATGTAACAAGCTTGAGGAAACACCTTGGGAAAAATAAGAAGATAACAAGAATTTTGGAGCTGGTTCAAATGGATATATATAAAGGATCTTCCACTAAAGGAGTTCAGGTTAGTTAGTTCTTTATAAACTGTGTACAAGTCCCGGAATTGTTTCTTGGTCACATAAACTTTAAACTCTATTTAGCAACCGATCTTCAAGTCGAATATTTATGAGGACAGAAAACTGACTGATCCAGTAATACCGAGAAACAATGTGAAACAGGATAGGATAAGAAATGACAAGTGGATTGAGTGTCATGGTAAGTAAGTGACTATTTAATCCAACCAATGTTCGCAGGTAGTAATGTGTGATTACATCAAAAAGCATGTGATAGATATATACACAATAATAAATAGTGAATAGAGCTTTAACACCTGAATCTGACCATTGCTGTAGTCTTTATACAGAAAGAGAAGGCACTGATGACTATACCATCAACAATGTTCAGACTGAAATTTTGACTAATATTACTAGCGTCTAAATTTCCTTGCTTAGACCGAACTGTCCAATTATATTGCAAAAAGGTAAAATATGCTGAAATCGCCATGTTTCTTTTATAGAACCTACGAAGCCCTGGCTGATATATTTCGAATCTTGTGCTACAGAGGTCATTTTACATATGAACAGGGATTTTTCGAACACGCTGACATTGACCGCTTCTATTCATAACAAAGGAAACTCTATATTGCTCGATTTTGCTCTTTTGGTTGATCCTGAGCAAGTACGTTTAAGTGC
Source organism: Halocynthia aurantium (assembly GCA_013436065.1). Lineage (NCBI taxonomy): Eukaryota > Metazoa > Chordata > Ascidiacea > Stolidobranchia > Pyuridae > Halocynthia > Halocynthia aurantium. The sequence goes on along the minus strand of QXVX01000555.1, from coordinate 99,117 downwards.
ATACTGATCGTTCCCATCTTTCCTCCCTCCTTTTTTTCATCCCATACCGTCTTCATCTTTTCTTATACTTCAGAAATCGCATATTGTTGACCACATAGCAAACACTCGCCAAGATGAATGCCGCATTGTTATAAAGCACTTGCAAAAGATTAATGTCCAAGTAAGTATCAAAAGGCAAAAGTCTTAAAATTGATGTAGGACGTACTCCGCCTTTACACTTTTATCACATTTTTGTTCCTGCAGACATTACCAATTACTGTTCGAGTGAAGTACTGTATTGGGATGGACGTTTTTGAGTGTTGCCACAACGATCATATTAATTTACGCTTTGTAGATTTGTGGACAAGTGTACAATAATGTTTACTGTGACATTTTGAAGTTGAACGTACTCCATATTTGAGAGAATTATATTTGTTTAATCGATATTTGGGTGCTATTTCAGTATGAGGTGTACCTGATTATTTGCGAAGGAATTAAAATTTAAAGGAACTAAAGCCTATTCAAACAAGNATTATGCATCAGAAATCGACCAAGAAGCTATATGTGTCTCCCATGTACGACATCAAGAAATTCGTCATATTGGGGATGTTAGCCATATCAACAACAAAGAGGTAAAAACAAATGGATTCCCAATCTTTTTGTTTTTCCATACTTTTATTTTGTGCCTGCAAACCTCAATTATTATACGATTGTTTTTGTGCTTCATTCAAAGCTAAAGGAATGGGGTCCATTTGATTTGCTCATTGGTGGAAGTCCATGCAATGACCTTGCTATTGTAAATCCTGCAAGAAAGGGACTGTGGTCAGGTACCTGCTGGTCTTGCTTTTCTTATCACTGAACAATTTTCACCTATGTATATTCATTTCACAGACAAAGGTACAGGGAATTTATTTTTCGAATATGTGAGAATATTAAATGCATGTAAGCTGCTTGCCGCAAAACATCAGCGACCATTCTTTTGGCTCTTTGAAAATGTTGTCCATATGGAACATGAAACAAGAAAGATAATCTGTAGATTTTTACAGGTTTTTGAATACTTTAATTATAATGTCTTTTAAAATGACTTTTTTGATCATACTAACAATCTGATTTTAAAAGACGAAGCCAGTCTTATTGAATGCTAGAGATTTTTCTCCTGCAAATCGACCAAGGTTTTTCTGGAGTAACCTCCCTGCAACACAGAGGTAGGAAGATTGTAAATATATAAAGTAATGATCGCATTCAAGCCTGTTACTCCTTTTGTCTTTGCAGGCAAATAGTCTTTAGTCCGGGACAAGTGCTCAAGTTACAGGAATGCCTTGAGCCAGGAAGAACTGCCCTTAGTGAAAAAATGGGCACAATAACTACTAAGTCATGTACTGTCGCTAACAAGGTCAATTTTCCAAGCTACATTGTAACAGAGGAGTCAAAAACTCAGAATGACACACTATGGTGCACGGAAATTGAAAGGTAAGGGCATTCAACTCAACTTTCTATGTCTAGGGTTGTACTTATTATTGATAATTTACAAGGAGTGGTTGTGGTGTGAAGATTGCAATAGAGGAATTACATAAAGATATTTCTATGTTTGAACTGCTGCATTAACTAGGAACATTATTATTCCTTCAACTAAAATATCAGCACACTATTCTCGACCGTTAAACACCGCCACCACCCCGTATTTGTCTAAATCTATACAACCATATAACAGCTATGGTAGCTATCAATCTGTTTTCTCCTTTGACAAGCACAGAGTGTTTGGTTTGCCTGATCATTACACAGATGTGTGTAACTTATCTCGTTTGTCAAGACTCCGACTCCTTGGCAAATCTTGGAGTGTACCAGTGATGAAACATATACTACAACCATTGAAGGATTACTATATGTAGAATAATNGGTGATATTCAACATGCTAAATCGGAATATGGTAATGTGTTCAGGAATCGTGGCTCTGAAAGCATTAGGCATCAGTGTAGAAACTTATTATGCATCAGAAATCGACCAAGAAGCTATATGTGTCTCCCATGTACGACATCAAGAAATTCGTCATATTGGGGATGTTAGCCATATCAACAACAAAGAGGTAAAAACAAATGGATTCCCAATCTTTTTGTTTTTCCATACTTTTATTTTGTGCCTGCAAACCTCAATTATTATACGATTGTTTTTGTGCTTCATTCAAAGCTAAAGGAATGGGGTCCATTTGATTTGCTCATTGGTGGAAGTCCATGCAATGACCTTGCTATTGTAAATCCTGCAAGAAAGGGACTGTGGTCAGGTACCTGCTGGTCTTGCTTTTCTTATCACTGAACAATTTTCACCTATGCATATTCATTTCACAGACAAAGGTACAGGGAATTTATTTTTCGAATATGTGAGAATATTAAATGCATGTAAGCTGCTTGCCGCAAAACATCAGCGACCATTCTTTTGGCTCTTTGAAAATGTTGTCCATATGGAACATGAAACAAGAAAGATAATCTGTAGATTTTTACAGGTTTTTGAATACTTTAATTATAATGTCTTTTAAAATGACTTTTTTGATCATACTAACAATCTGATTTTAAAAGACGAAGCCAGTCTTATTGAATGCTAGAGATTTTTCTCCTGCAAATCGACCAAGGTTTTTCTGGAGTAACCTCCCTGCAACACAGAGGTAGGAAGATTGTAAATATATAAAGTAATGATCGCATTCAAGCCTGTTACTCCTTTTGTCTTTGCAGGCAAATAGTCTTTAGTCCGGGACAAGTGCTCAAGTTACAGGAATGCCTTGAGCCAGGAAGAACTGCCCTTAGTGAAAAAATGGGCACAATAACTACTAAGTCATGTACTGTCGCTAACAAGGTCAATTTTCCAAGCTACATTGTAACAGAGGAGTCAAAAACTCAGAATGACACACTATGGTGCACGGAAATTGAAAGGTAAGGGCATTCAACTCAACTTTCTATGTCTAGGGTTGTACTTATTATTGATAATTTACAAGGAGTGGTTGTGGTGTGAAGATTGCAATAGAGGAATTACATAAAAATATTTCTAGGTTTGAACTGCTGCATTAACTAGGAACATTATTATTCCTTCAACTAAAATATCAGCACACTATTCTCGACAGTTAAACACCGCAACCACCCCGTATTTGTCTAAATCTATACAACCATATAACAGCTATGGTAGCTATCAATCTGTTTTCTCTTTTGACAAGCACAGAGTGTTTGGTTTGCCTGATCATTACACAGATGTGTGTAACTTATCTCGTTTGTCAAGACTCCGACTCCTTGGCAAATCTTGGAGTGTACCAGTGATGAAACATATACTACAACCATTGAAGGATTACTATATGTAGAATAATCGCTTTTTTATATTACTGGAATAGGTATGAATTTCTTCTTATAAGAATAATTAAAATTAGTTGGAAATTAATATTAGATACAGTATTTTTGTCCAGTTTCTTTCTGCTTGTTTTTTATTCATTGGACAGAATTTATTTGCAGTTTTCAACATTTTTAGTATGCAAATTCTGATTTTTTCATACTGCATACACACTTCTTGCAATGTATAAGTTTTTTAATGCAGTTCTTCTTTTCCTTTTTCATATTAAACACTACATTTTAGGAAAAATTCTTGATTTTTGTGAGGCGGCTTCATATCCCTTATCTCTGTGCTTTTGATTGGCTAGTGAGCGTACGCTGACCACGACAACCTTGAAAATAGACTACATGCATAAAATGACTAATACATGACAATTTAGTCTTCAAAAATAAACTAAGACGCTATTCTACTAAGTCATGGAATTCGTATTTTATTCATACGTAGTCTAACGCAAACCTGTCAAACGACTAGCTGTATAGGCACAAAATATTTCTTTTATCATGGATTTCAAACGGTTGTTATTGAATTTGGCAACGTGAAGATTTTTCCAGAGCTCGCCGAAGTTCTTCCTTTGTGCTTTGGATAAATCCCTGTGAAACAATCTGGATGCCAGAAATTGGTAATGGTTTACTAAAATTGTAGGCAATTGTACCAGTAATAGTCTTCTTTAACCGCGTGAACTTGTTTTCTTATTTCATGAACATTTTCGAACGTCTTCGTTTCCTTGATATTTATTCTCGGAAGATGAACTCCGTACGAGGAAAGGAGGGACGATTTCCAGCCAGGCTGCTTTCTATCGTTTCGTTTGATTTTGTGGATTCCTGGATGATGTGATTTGCATTTTTCTTATTTTTATGGCTAACTTTAATTTGCAAAGGTATGCTGAACCTTCTGATAATATATTAATACCTGATATTATGGAGATGAACAGCCGTTATTTTTATTTTATTTTGACAGAAAAGTTTTTTATGTCTTGTAATATTGTTGTTCAAGTCATGACACTACGTCAAGGTGTAAATGACGTTGTAGATTTTCTAATTAAAGAAGGGCCCGTGGCACAATGAACTGTAAACCCTGAGCGATGAAATATATTTAGCCACCTGCTTCGCCTCCATCTCTAAAAGTTACCTGTAGGCGTTAATATTAATTGTACTGGATTAGCGTATGGGCTATTTTTCTTTTTCTCGTCTCCTTCGTTTTGCGCAAGTCTCTTAATATTTTCAATTTGGATGAACATTTCTTTTTCCGTGAGTCCAAGTGATCTGGCACCTTTTAAAACGTATTTATCAAGTAACAAAGCGAATTTGTCGTTATCTTTTATGAGATGACGATCCTAACCGTCGGCGTAGTGATGTACTACGTGAGCAGCATGTATCAAGTTATGTTTTTTGGCTACTTTTTTGAATTTCCTCGTGTAGTATCCCACTATTTCGTTGCGTTGATTTTCTTTTAGACAACTCTTCGATATGAATTCAGACATAACCTATGGATATTTTTGAAATATTTCTATTATTTTTACAGAGTTCTAGCGGTTGCTTTTGCTAGTAATTGGTACAACATACCTCGTACATCAATATGTCCTTGTAATCCGGTTTGTTCGGTGCATGAAGACCACCACTACCACCACCAGACCCCATTAATCCCATGAAAATGTCCTCGTTTGTCATGAAATTTAAATATTCTTCGAAATCAAGTTCTCCGTTGCCATTCTCATCCTGTAAATTGTAACATGGACAGACATTTCTTCAGATACGTATTTACAGATGGAAACTATTATGAAATTTATACCTGCGACACAATTAAATCGTAGACAACTTCTTCATTTACGCTTACGCCAACACGTCTTAAAGTTTCAAGAAACTCTTCGCAGCTTATTCGCCCGTTCCTTTTGTGATCAAACAGCTTGGAATATAGAAAGTTAACCAAAGTGATTAAATTGCCGCCTTTTGTCTATTTTCTCTAATAACTACACAAAAAATCTACCGCAAAGGCTTCATGAAATGCCGCTAATTCGTTCTTAGTTAGGAGACGGCTGACCGGAGTAAGACGAGAGTCGTCCATTTCCATTTTCGACGTGATCTTAGGTAATTTGACATCCCCATTGGTAGGCATTTCCTACTACGAAAATTAGAATAATACTATGCGTGGATAAACTATACAACGTTATTCATATTTACCGTTTTTAACGTTCTTTTCTATTTCTGTAACGGAAGTACACAAAAATACTTGCTACATTTAGCAGTTTGCTTAATGGTGTTGTTGTTGTGAGTGGCTCACGCTTACATTACGTATATAATTTGGCTAACATTACTTACAAAATAACTTTGCTCAATACTAAATATTTTATAATAAAATTTTTGTGTGTTTGTGATGGAATAATTTATGCAATGACGTAATAAACCAGCATTCGCGCAGTTACTACGCATGAGTGAACAAGCCGCATTCTCGTTTTTTATTTATTTATTTTGTCTACTACGGTCGGGGTTGGAGTAAATTAGTAAAGCGGCTTTGATTTGTGATTTACTGTGTGAAATCAGCTCGCTTGCGGAATTTTTCTTTAGATTATAAATATTCCTCATGTTACAATGGTTGATAGGAAAGCCACATCTCAGACAAGGTAGGAGCGTTCGATTGAGAACTGATAACGCAGAATAGCTTAATAAGCTGTTCTGCAAACCTACATCTTTGTTCTTAATTGGGATTAATATTTATATCTATATGTCATAGAAAGAGGGTGGCAAAAGCAGTTCAAGATGATTTTTGGGACTGCAGTGTTTGTACCTACAAAAACTCTCCTGAGGCATTCAAGTGCTCTGTCTGTGATGTTAGAAAGGGTAAATGTCATTTGCAATAACAATGGCATCACATATTTTAATCGAATATATTTAGGAACATCTACAAGAAAGCCAAGATTAAATCAGCAGATTGTGGCCCAGCAAGAGGCTACACGGATAGTTGCTCAGGTATTCCGAGACTCATTTTTAGAGACCGCTAGTCAGTTGACTCCATTCAATTACTACTACACTCCATCTTATATATCTTATAGAACATATAAATACTGTCACCTTTTAACTGAAGGTGCCACTACAACCCCTTGTGGCGAAGAAATCGAAAGAAGAAAGTGGTAAATCGAATCAACTGCATGAATGGCATAATAAAAAAAGAGCGAAGAAGTCGAGGTAATAATTTTTTGGTAATCGAGTAATCCCTAACTCTACATTCAAAAACATTTTTCGTACAAACTAATAAAGTAAGTACGATACAATACAAGTATACTGGGTTGTATCAATAAAATATTTGACTGCAGCAAATAGATTTCGGTCGTTTAGCACCTGATCCACAAACTAATGGCGGGGTGCCAAACCACGGGAGATGTTGGATAACAGAGTGCTTGATTAGAGAGGTTCAGTCTATATAACAAAGTTCTGAAACACTAGTAAAAATAACACTTTAATAAAATGATTTGAAATTCTAAACTTGAAAGAAATTATTCAATTATTCCAGAATTTTAAATTCGTAATAAAGATTTTAATTTCTAATTTTACTAGGTGCCACTTGAAAGGCATGGATAGGAGTTGTCCTAACACATATGCAATAACAACAAAAGAAAGTACGATAACCTTTGTCGAATTCAAAGCAAGAGAGAACTCTTAATCATGTTAATTTTACCTACGAAGTATACTCTTTTTTACTGGTAATTGAATGACTGCCCTTATGCATATATTTTGTAAAGTTTACTAAATCTTAAAGCATCTTGATATAGTGTTGTATGAGAAATGTTGGTGTTGATCTTCTATTGCCTAGTTTTAATTCCAACTAAATTGTATTTTTGATGGCATATACGAAGAATTAGGATGAGAAAAATCCTGTCTTGCCAGGGTAATTCATCCCCGATTTTTAAAGCTTGTGCTTACTTGGAAAGGTGGTATTTGAATATTGCAAGATGTGCTTTATTTAATTATTCAAAGCCTGGCTGCAGGTCGGAGCACAAACTTTATCATGGAACCCTTGTTAAGAACTGTTCGAAGGCCTGTAGGATATATTTTCCTTGCTCAATTTTTCAATATCATCCCTAAGGATGTACATTATAACTACTCGAAGCGAGATATTCTCAAATAATGTAATTTTAGAAAAAAATAGCATATAACAAGTTCATTACCATTTGCTGCATCAATTAAGATTATACAGTATCTCTATGTTTGTCGTTGAATGGATTGAAATTTTTTATTTCAGTTTTGTTTATCTCTCTGAACTAACTGTTTTTTTCAACTATTAAATAAGCATTTCACGTACGCCTCCTCCTGGTCTCTTGAAAGCCAAATTTTTGAACAGGATTGCTTTCAAGTAGTCTTATAAACACACATGCCCATAATTACTTGATGTGTGAACTTTATTTAACACTGTGTATACATGTTGAAATCAAAATATTTTTATAGAAGATACTAATATAACGTATCAGTAAATTGAGTAAATCGCGACAAAATAGCAAACAAAAATGAACTTATTCAATTAGCACTGAACTTTGGGAGTTTCATGGAGTGGTTTTACAATACCAGTATACCAGTACAATATACACAGTGAAGGAAATATTTTAAACTAATATTACAAGCTGGTTAATATGCAGTGGTGATGCAACACAATAAATAATCTTTCTAGTAGAGCATATACATTGAATAATCACAATACGAGAAGGGTCTGTGTCTGCCTATTTTTGTACTTGACTGTATTATTTATTGCATCTATTCAATGCAAATCACTCTCATTGTGTTGGTGAAACCAGAGCCTGGTTGCCAACCAGTGACGCAAACCACGTAGTCCCCTTTCTTGAACATCTTACGGGATTTTCCAACCTTAATGGCAAACTTCACTCTGTCATCGACATCATCCGCCCATGGTGAAACGACCGGTCCCTAAAAGATATATTGATCTTACTTACGAGTATCATCAATAAATTGACCCTATAATTGTTAAAAAAGATTTGATGATGTAAAATACCTCATACAAGATAGGGAAGCATCCACGCCACAGATGGGCCTGTCTAGCAGTTTGTTCGAAACGCGTTACGGTAAGTACTGGAGCACGTGGCTTATAGCTGGAGACCAAATGAGCCGACTGACCAGATCTTGTCAACACGATTATAGCATCTAGAATAATAGCGAGGCATTCATATGAAAAGCATATCCTAATGTAAATTTCACAACAGTCAACAAAGAGTGATCATACTTGCTCTGCATTTGAATGAAGCCTCTACTACACCAATGGAAACAGCTTCTGTTGGATCGGAAGCGAATCCACGAGAGCGACGAAGTTCTTCGAACACCTGTAAAGAGAGCATGTGATAATCGAAGGGATCTTTAAAAAAAAATTGTCATACCCATCCGTGAATAACGGGGTAAATCTATTCTGTGAAAACATTTATTTAACATACTTGAACATGGAACAGAGCTGCTTCTGCTTCTCTAGCAATTTTATGCTGCATCTGAACACATTCGAGAGGATAGTCACCTGTATTAAACACAAAAGGTAATCTGATATATTGGTATACACCTGAATTGAAGGTTAAGCGAATAAAAATAAAAATTGTTCACCTTTTGCAGTTTCTCCACTGAGCATAATGCAGTCTGCACCATCTAGCACAGCGTTGGCTACATCCGAAGCTTCTGCTCTCGTTGGTCTAGGTTTGTGGATCATACTCTCGAGCATTTGTGTAGCGCATATAACTGGTTTGCCAGCTCGGTTGCATTTTGCAATTATCATCTTCTGTGCTATGAAAACCTGTGAATAGAAAGACGGTAATGCAAGGTATTAATCTACTGCAATTTTTCGTATTTGTTCTATCAGCTATTCATGTTTAGATACCACATAACCCATCTAATAAACTTCTAATTCCATTAATTTGCCACAATACATACAATTCACTAATATTTCATCAATTAACCTTCTCAGCTGGTATTTCAATTCCCATATCACCACGTGCAACCATTATGCCATCACTTGCTTCAATAATTTCATCAATTCGTTGCACTCCCTCGTGGTTCTCTATTTTCGATATGATCTGCAAAATGATAAATTCACTCCGTTTGTAAAAAACTGACTGATGTTTGAAAGATATTCCGGACAACGACAAACCTTGATATTCTTTCCATCTTCCCCAAGGACCTCTCGTACTGCTTTCACGTCAGCAGCTTTTCTAATGAAAGAAGCAAACACCATATCTACTCCTTGTTCAACGCCGAACCGCAGATCAGACCTGAAAGATGAAAAAAAGATTAAGGTATCTAAATCAATACTTTGAATCACAGATTCCAAACCTGGGTCAAGGTAAATATTCATAGAATGGATAATGGCTGCCGAGGATAAGTTCAAAGGTGCAAGAAAGCAGTAGTAAAAAAAAAGATAGTAACAGGGCTGTGGATAAAAGAGGTTCCCATACTTGTCCTTCTCGCTGACAGGAGGCAAATCGACTGCTATTCCTGGGAGGTTCACTCCCTTCCTCGAACCAAGTATTCCCCCGTTTTCGATCTCACATATGCAATAATCATCCCCTTTTTCAACAAGAATAAGGCAGATCAAACCATCATCGACAAAAATCTAGGAACAAAAAGGTCAATGTTACACAACTGAAGGAAAAGCTGCTTAGGCAAGTTTCTATAAAATAATAACTGGACCTTCTTTCCAATATCAACCACTTTTGTCAAGTTCTTATAGTCCACGTATATACATTTGTCATTGCCGATCTCCTTGTGTTTTTCGTTAAAAGACAGTTTGATGCGATTGCCCTTGACAAGTTCAATCTCTGCACTTCCACCTCCCTCCAAAAGACCAGTTCTGATTTCAGGCCCTAGGATTATGGAATAATTTTAAGTTGATGCTCTCTATCGTATCATAAATAGTATGATAACAACCTTTTGTGTCGAGGGCAATTCCAACTGGTCTATATTGAAGAGGGGTTTTACGCAAGCTCTCTGCAGCATCTCGCACACTTTGTATCGTCTGGGCATGATATTCATGAGTGCCGTGGGAGAAATTCATTCTCGCAATGTTCATGCCTTTCTTGATCATTTCCGTCAAAACTCCAACTTTGTTTGAAGCCGGTCCTAAGGCAAAGAAAAATACACTCAAGCCTGGGAAAGCATTAAAGTATAGGCAATAAATCAAAATGAAAATGGTGCATTACCAATGGTACAGATTATTCCAGTGCATCTACATGTTGATGGGCTGCTATCGATATTCAGCAAACATGTGTGTTCTAGGTTGGTAGGTGCCCCAGATGCTTGTTGCTGTTCGTTGACACAGAAATCATCGGTGCTCGCTTGGTCAGTCATGTCTTATTTTAACAGGCAATAATATTAGCTAATGTCTTAATTAACAACAGAGTTTTGGGATTATTAAGAATATAACTAACTATTAGCAACATCCTAAGCTACACAACTTGCTCACGTATCACTCTAGTAACGAACTGTATATTTTGCCTTCTTTTTGTACTTGTTACACAGTCTTTACTGTAGCTAATACTAAAAACATTGCACTGTCTTTCATTGAAAGGCGCCTACCAAGTTTTGAATGCCCAACAGGAAATTACGAATATTTTTTTGAAACTATCGCACAATACCATATGGAGGAAATGTCAGTAACAGACCAAGATTCAAGTCTACATCGTATAACTACGAACTTCCACTTCCCTACTGTTAGGTAGAACACTTCCTTCAATTGCAATCTTCGGTATTTTCTTGTACAATTTATCACACCCGAGTCCCAAACTGCATGAAATTAAACCGACCTAGCCTGATGAATGTCAATTCGATCTTATTATCTTTTCAGTTTAGAAAACATTTTTATACGAATGAGTTCGACAAACGCGACAATAAACCGTGGCGGCATATCCCTCTCTTTTATTTTGACACTTAAATAGTGTTGACAGACTCGCAGGCTGCTCCGCGTCGAATACCGCCACCTTGAATAACCTTGCGTACCTTCTTCTCTGTAGCGTATCAAAAATATTTATCGATCGTCAATAAAGTAATAACTATAAATTCTGCAAGGATATAATCGTCAACATTGAAAATGCTTGCCCTTCAGTCGAGGACGAACGAAGAATCAATACCAAACATCCTGGTGAATATCAAATATCACAGTATTTAAGCGTGGCAATCTCAAGATAAGGAATTCCGAATAACACCCCGCATACTATGCTAGGCGACGTCGAGTTATCCAATAAACTTTTCTCCATATTACCTTTGATTCGCCGAAAAGTAACAGTGTAATCCAAATAAGCGCAGCGAAGGTAGCTCCCGCAGAGATCGTTGATAGTTACTGGAAAGCAATATTTCTCGACTATCTTTCGCACTGGCATGCGGGTGAATGAGGAAATAGAAAAGAGTCGACGAGGAGAAACAAGGAGACGGATTACTACGCCAATACTTGGAGATTTCGTAATAAAAATTGCCCCAGAACTAATCATCATTATTTATGAAAATTACATCCTTATTGATTTTGTCAAATGTTTATAATGGACAAGCAATAGCTGATCGATATGACCATCCTAGATTAAATCTTGGGTTCTAACGTTCCCTAGTAAAAGCAGGCAGCGTTCGAAGATCGTATTTCAGCAGTAACAAGAAACTGGGTGACAACACGGCGTGAACCCTATGTTTCATATTTTATGACCACACAATCGTAGAATGATTCGCGTTTCCTAAGAACAACACCTATTGTTAATCAGTCGTTAACAGTCATTATTAACAAACGTCGTTTGAAATCCTGTAGGTTTGTTAAAGACGTAAATCATGTGCTGTATAGTTACATCGTTGATTTATTTAACTCATCATTCGGTAATTTGTTTCCCCACTTTCAATCATTCTGTAGTTATCTGCGGCGAATGTCCCCCTTTTTTTCTTCGTTCGCTTCAATAAGCTGTCTAATGACGTAATCGTGTGACGTAATGAGCCGTGAGCCGTCAGCCGTGAGACGTGAGCCTAGTCCACTTTTGTTTCATTACCGTCGCGACTACACAACGTACTATTCGAAATGGATATGGCAGATGACAAAATTGAAATAAACGTAAGTAGATTCAGTGGTAATATCTAATGTACTATGAGCAGTAGTTAGATATTGGATAAGTTATTACTTAGCCTAGTAAAGTGTAATATGTAAGCAGTTTTATGAGCGACTTGCACACGCAGAATGGAACATTTATGTGATGACGTCATAAGAATCTCACCTAGAGATTTCGTGATAAAAATTGCCCCAGAACTAATCAGTGTTATGAAAATTACATCCTCATCGATTATACATAGCCACATCCCTCACCATAGATGTTATTGGTTGTTGATTAAGTAGCAATGACTGCATTCTTAAATTATATTATATTTGGCTTACACATGATAATCAGAGATTCTAATTTCATATTCATTAAGACCGCATCTATAACGGACAACTACGATGTTGACTGGGACCACAAGTTAGGTACTGGTATATCTGGCCCAGTCAGAGTAGGAACTAAGAGAAGTACTGGTGAAAATTTTGCGATCAAGGTGGTCATTGACAGACCGAAAGCAAGGCAGGAAGTATGTGCCTCTCTGGAAAACTGTTTTATTTTATATCTGCAAATCCTGTTAACACATGTCTTACTGTCTCTCTGTCTTTTCTTTAGGTACAAATGCATTGGAAGTGTAGCAGACATCCTCACGTAGTTTCACTCTATGAGGTCAGTTATCAGTCACTTGTACACATAGATACAATGTATTCTGTAGCATAGTTTCACAAGGATTTATTATTAGATACCATTATATCACTTGAAACGGATAACTTTTATTCCAGGTTTATAAAAATGACTTGATTTTTCCCGGTGAGTCTGAGTCACGTAGTCGGCTGCTACTCGTAATGGAGATGATGGACGGAGGAGAGTTATTTCATCGAATTAGTCAACAGAATGGGTTTACAGAGAGGCAAGCTGCTGTCATCACAAAGCAGGTTTTTATTCCTATATATACTCGTGTAGTTTGTAATATAGCATACATGATTTCAAATTTATTATTACTAAACGTATTACTATTATTGTATACAGGTCACGCTTGCTGTACAACATTTGCACAGTATTAACATAGCGCATCGTGATCTCAAGCCTGAAAATTTGCTTTGCCTCGATAAATCGACCGATTCCCCAATCAAATTGTGCGATTTTGGATTTGCTAAAATGGATAACGGTGACCTGATGACACCACAATTCACCCCTTATTATGTTTCACCACAGGTGTGTTTTAAGGGTCTTTTATTCCACCCATCCTTGATAATAAGATTGCTGTTTTTATAGGTATTAGAAGCACAAAAACGGCATCGTAAAGAAAGATCAAGCACTCCTGTGTCCCCATATACCTATGATAAGGTTTGTATATATATATCACAGATTTACAAATTGTAACCGGTGATTGTTACCATTTGAGCACGACACTTGCCAGATATCGAATAAAATAGTATCACTACATTTTATTAGCCACTTCTTTGCAAAAATCTAGAATTCCCTAATATGTTTTTTATATAACAAATTTATATTTTTACAGAGCTGTGATATGTGGTCATTGGGGGTTATCATATATATCCTTCTTTGTGGATACCCTCCATTCTACTCAGATCATCCAACATCTCGACGTGCCATCGACAGATGCATGAGAAGAAAGATCATGAACGGAAGCTATGAATTTCCTGAGCGTGAATGGGCTAGAGTTTCAGAGAATGCAAAAGATGTTGTTAGGAGGTATATATATGAAATATATATATATAAATGATGTTTGGAACTGATATTGTAAGGCTTGTGCTTTAAGTTATGTTTTACTTTGACAACAGATTACTTTGCGTCGACCCAGAAACCAGAATGGACGTGGAAGCATTGGTCAATCATAGCTGGCTAACAACTGACGCTCCTGACACACCGCTGCAGTCACAAATATATATTTCTAATAAAGTAAATGTATTTACAATTCATTATATTCCTATTTCTTTTTATACGTTTTTTTAATTCTTTTGTATTTCATCATTTGGTATTGATTTTGTAAGCTCAGTTGTAGTTATCTCAATGGCTGTAATAGAGATAATTGTATTTTTAGGGACATCGTGAACAGACCAACAAAGCTCATGAAGCTCATTTATGTCAGATGAGAATTCCAGATCGACCAGTTAACTTAAAACCTATCGAGTCCGCTCTGAACCCTATTTTAATAGACCGAAGACACCTAAACAGGTAGGGACTTTATAATATCAAATATGTTATTATTGTAATAAAATTGTGATGGTGTAATTACCATGACTTATTATTAGTATTCCTCATAGCAGATATATCATACAATTCATTGACATTATGTAATTTACTTTATGAGGACAGGTTCTCGTGCTTTAAATCCTGTTTATTGAAATGGATGCAAGTAATATAATGTTCTACATTACTGTTTCAAGACAAAACATTGATGCATCGAGTGCATTTTCCAATCAGTCAACAGGCCCCAAGGCAGACCCAGCTAATATTCGGTCCATGCGTGATGTCATTGCGCATTGTATTTTGCCTAAAGCTCTTACAACGCTGGGTGGAGATGTCATGTCAGAGATTTGTGCTAAGATAGCCATAGCTTTGGAGAAAAATCCCAATGTTGACGATTTGCCCAAGGTATGAAAACTAGACGACAAAACCGGTGTACTAAGAATGTATTATTAAGTTCGCTCCTTTTATAATACTTTGTGAAGATTTATTACTAATATAATAATTTTTATGCTTTCAGATGCTAAATGAACTTAAATGGAACGGTACAAAATTTTCCGAGGATCCGGAGCTGTTAGATATTGGGAAAGGATTCAAAACTGTATTACAGAAAGTTTTAAAATCAAAGTGAGATTGTTGCAATATACCAATTGAATGTATATAACTGTGTCTGTTTTATATAGTTTGCCATTGATTCATATTTCTATTGTTGGTGCAATAATAATTTTTTTAGTAACTATCCTTTTGTGTGCACATTAATTTTTTGGTATGCTGTTCGCTGAACATGCGTGCATGTGCACAGCTCCAAGAGAACAATGGTCATAGATTTTTGTCAGAAAATAAATAAATATACTGGCAGTGTATAGTGAAATCCAATGATGCGATGTTTCAATTGAAGATATGTGTAAGCTCTCTGCAATATGCAATATTGTACAAATATGATGCAAGTATATGCTTCCGTCAGGGTTACAATAGCAAATTTGGGTTTTGGAAAACATTTTTGTGATATCAAATTTGGTATGTACATTCTTGAGGAACTAATAATTGATTTATTTAAAATTATATCTCAATTCACTCCAAATTATGATGAGATTGTTGGTTGTGTCATAGGGAAGGATTTGTGTGAATTTCATCTTGATTAAGTGTTGGTCGTTGATTGTACTTTGCCATATAGCGGTTGGAAGTTTTTACTCCCCCTAACGCTTGTAAATGAACTTCTAATGATCCAATCACGCTGAAATATTTTCAAGGAATGTTGGTTCATGTATTACGTCTCATATGTGCCATTTTTAGCGTAATTGGATCATTAGAAATTCATTCATAAGCGTTAATTGTACTTGGCCATCTAGCGGTTGGAAGTTTTTACTTCACTTAACGGTTATAAATGATCTAATAGTGACATCTAGCGGTTGGAAATTTTTACTTCACTTAACGGTTATGAATGATCTAATAGTGACATCTAGCGGTTGGAAATTTTTACTTCACCTAACGCTCATAAATTTACTTCTAATGGTCCAATCACGCTAGAATTAGCACATATGAGACGTAATACATAAACCAACATTCCCTGAAATAATTAGGTCGATTAATTTAGGACGGTTAACCCCGAAAAATCTATTTCGAAACTGGAATACCTATTTCGGGTCGGCCGTCGGCTGTAACCTATATCAATCGACCCAATTTTTTCAAAGAATGTTGGTTTATGTATTACGTCTCATATGTGCTAATTTTAGCGTGATTGGAGCATTTAAAATTAATTTATGAGCGTTAGGTGAAGTTAAAATTTTTAACCGCTAGATGTCACTGTTGGATCATGTATAACAGTTAAGTGAAGTAAAAATTTCCAACCGCTAGATGGCAAAGTAATACACGTAATACATAAACCAACATTCTTTGAAAAAAATTCAGCGTGATTGGATCATTAGAAGTTCATTTATAAGCGTAAAGTGAAGTAAAATTTTCAACCGCTAGATGGCACTGTTGCATCATTTATAACCGGTAAGTGAAGTAAAAACTTCCAACCGCTAGATGGCTAAGTACAATCAACGCTTATAAGTGAACTTAATGATCCAATCACACTAAAATTAGAACATATGAGACGTAGTACATAATCCCATTTCTTGTATATCAATTTGTGTTTTTCGCCGCAATGTACATATAATGGAGCAAACCATGGCGTTGAGATCGCATAAAAAAGTCAAGAAAGGAAAGAAATCGCGGTTGACCATCGAGCAAGTTGTTGATTTCGTGAGCGATGAAGACAAAGAAGATGTGCCACCTACTCCCTCGTCGGATGACGACAGTCTGTTTGAGATCGTTACTAAGATGCCTCCACGGCACAATTCACGTTTATCGGCAAGAAAATCGTCAGCAGCCTTGCTTCCTGACTCTAAGAAGACAACAGTTACCCCGATCGTTTTGAAGAAACCTCGAAATAGACCATCTACAGCGACTGAAACTAGGAAGTCTACAAGGACCTTAAAGGTTAAAGTGAATAAAACAACAGTAACTCCTATAGTAATCAAGATGCCAAATGACAAAACACCATACATTCGAGCCAGGGAAACTCCGCTAAAACTCCCAAAGACAAACTATGAAAAAGCAAGACAGCTTCTGCACGTTTCATCTGTGCCTGATTCACTGCCTTGTAGAGAAGCAGAATTTCAAGAAATCTATAACTTTGTAGATGGAAAGATACGTACCGGCAGTGGTGGATGTATGTATGTGTCTGGCGTGCCTGGCACTGGGAAAACAGCCACTGTCCGGGAGGTCATGGCATCTCTCAGACAAGCGGTGGATGATGGTGACATCTGTGATTTCAAGTACATTGAAATCAATGGAATGCGACTCACCGAGCCACGGCAGGCATACGTCCAGTTGTTGCGACAACTTACGAATGAAAAAGCAACTGCTGACCATGCGGCAACCCTGCTGACAAAGTTGTTCACCCAGCGGCGAAAAAACACCATTGTCCTGTTGGCTGATGAACTAGATTTACTATGGACTAGAAAGCAAGATGTCCTTTACCATCTATTCGACTGGCCCACATACCACCATGCCCGTTTGATTGTGGTAGCCATAGCTAACACGATGGACCTCCCTGAACGAATACTAATGAACAGGGTGGCAAGTCGCCTCGGATTGACAAGACTCACATTCAAACCTTATAATTTCAAACAGTTGCAAGAAATTGTTGCAACTCGACTTCAAGGACTTAGGGTATTTGATGCAGACGCCATTCAGTTGGTGTCTCGTAAGGTCGCCGCTGTTTCGGGCGATGCTAGGCGCTGTCTTGACATTTGCAGAAGAGCCACTGAAATAGCCATGTCCCAGTCAGCTAAATTGGTTGAAATAGAGCATGTCCACGCCGCACTGCAAGAAATGTTTGCCACTCCCATGATTCAAGCCATGAGAAATTGTTCCAAGCATGAACAAATTTTCCTCCAAGCCATCGTGGCGGAATTCAGACAATCCGGACTGGAAGAGGTGACCCTGGGCAGAGTCGTGGATCAGCACTGTGCGATATGTCAGCTAGAAGGGATAACTGCGGTGTCTGTTTCTTTGATTGTAAAAATCTGTTATCGTTTAGCTAATAGCCGACTGATTTTACTCGAGGAAGGTCGCAAAGATCTGCTTGCTCGAATACGTCTCAATGTCAGCGTTGATGATGTATTGTTTGCTCTTAAATAATTGACAAGACTAAATATAACTTCTACTCTGATACTGGAGGTCAATATTATTGTATTTCTCCTCCTTCGTTATGACTGGTGATTAACCGATAACCAAGCACAAACGATAGTAGTCTTGTCCATAGTAATATCTGTTCCTATATCTCCATGGTGCTATCCTTAAATTTTTGTTGGATTTCTTTGTTTACTCTGGAATGCATTGAAATCATATAATTTCTTCAGACACACACTTTATATTGCCTACTCTCACTTCTTATTTTTGTTTTTGTTGATGCAGATTGTTGATCATAGAAGAGAAATAATTAAATATCTTGTTATTTGTAAGAATAAGGAACCAAATATGGTGAGATTTAAATTGTTTTTTATTTATTTTTAGAAGAATCCTATTTAAACTAAACGAAATTTGTTAGTTTGGATTCAGAAATATGTACAATGAAATGGCACCAATTCGTCAGCGGCTGATGTCTTTTAACACCCATTACAAGTGTTATTCCATACTTATGCTCCCTGGTGCAGAAAGAGAAGATGTAGAGAGGGGTGGTAAAAGTAAGTAGGGTAGAGACTGTATAATAGCTACAATATAGCTTCAACAATAAACGAAAAATAAATAAAAGTAATATTTCTATTTTTCATGTGTTAATTCGGTCTTTTGATTGTGTTTTCAGTTATCATGCCTCCCTCGGCGCTTGATCAGCTAAGTGAGTTTCACTGGTTCATTCTGGGAATGTGTTTTAATAAATTTTTCATTACTCAAATATATTTAAATTGTCCAAGGCCGATTGAACATATCATATCCCATGTTGTTCAAGCTAACAAACCAGAAAACCAGTCGAACTACGCACTGCGGAGTTTTAGAGTTTGTCGCAGACGAAGGAAAAATATATCTGCCGTACTGGGTATGTATATTTGCTGGTGAATATTTTAAGGCAAAAGTGGACCCACCTAAAATGGAACCTAATCACACGACTGTCATAACAGATGATGCAGAACCTTTGCGTCAATGAAGGTGACCTCGTCGGAGTTTCGAACTGCACTTTGCCTGTCGCAACGTATTCTCGTTTTCAGCCTCAGTCACCAGATTTTTTGGACATTTCGAATCCAAAGGCTGTGTATCCTTGAACAGTTCACTTTATTTTTAAATTTGAAAGTTAATTCTTTATAAGTTCATGATTAAAATGTTCCTTATCTGACATTAATTGTAGACTTGAGAATGCTCTAAGAAATTTTGCATGCCTGTCAAAAGATGATGTGATATCAATACAATATAACAGCAAAAAGTAAGTAATGATATCGTTGACAAGAACTAAGGTAAGGGCAGTATTATGGTACTAGCTACTTTGGGCTGAACTAGGAGTTTTGCTTTAGAATTCTGGGTGTTGCTACAATTTCATGATTATAAATTTATTTAAACAAATAATAGGTTCTATATTCAAACAGTAAGTAAATTTACACATTTGTAACTATTGATTTAGTTCTTTCAATTCAGAATCGACTCAGAAGTTGAGTAACCCTCATGTATATAACTAACTGACTATTATGTATATGATTTTTGATCCATGCCATCACAATATATTTCTAAATAATAGCCCGATTTTCTAAGTGGTTGTTATACTTTCATTGTCTCCAGACAAGATTATGAGTGTGCCAAACATTCCCTGTTTTTCAAGTTTCAATTAAATCTGTGCAGATATGAGCTCTGTGTGTTAGAAGTTAAACCAGGCGATGCTGTTTCAATCATTGAATGCGATATGAGTGTGGAATTCGCTGCTCCAGTAGGATATCAGCCTCCCGAATTTAAAAAGGAACAAACTGAAGAGGTCAGTAACATTGGCTGTCATTTTCAACAGTTTCCTGAAATATGATTTCACTTATTTTAGGACCATGATATTGGAACTCCTGATGTTAAAAAAGCTTTGGAAGAATATGTGCAAGAAAATAAAGGATTTCTAGTAAGTATTACCATTACTTCTATCGATAAAAATCCAAGTCTCAAACTCAAACAATATTTAGTCACTTTTTCAATATAGATGGCTTGGATTCATCTAATAATAAAGGATACTTATGGCTTAGTATATTTTCAGGGCATCCATTTTTTCAACCCTGGTTCTTTTCTCTAGTGAGGGTAAATAATGAAAAAATTCTATCTAGGCGTTTCATGGACAAGGTAGCAGACTTGATGGGAAGAAAAAACATACAGAAGGACTGAAAATGGACCTGAAATTGAATGAATTGCAACGTGGTGTTCCTAATTACAACTGGGAGAAGGGCACATTAAAATATATAAGATGTAACGAACCTCCCAAGGAAGTGAGAATTTGGATGAGGTGGACTTTAGTGTAAGATGTTCATGCTTATGTATATGTTTTTTCTTTCATAGAGTCAACCGGAAACAAGTTCGAGCGACTTCACTGCCTTTCTCGGGCAGGGTAATGCTTTACGTAAAAAGAAAAAAAGATGATGAGAGTCTATCACTCTTTACATACTCGAGAATACATTTCTTTAATACTTTTATTATCTTTTATTTTAAGAAACGGTTCCAGTTATAAGAGAGAAATCAAAGATAACCATAAAATGCTGTTAAGAACTTTGTGAATTTTTAATGTTGGTCCTTTGTAGTTGTGCAGAAGACTATAACAAATTTAAGTTGAGCATAGGGCATGCGGATTAAATATGGGAGGTTCAGTAACCAACTTTTGAGTGCGGTTAGGGCGACAACTTCAATTGACCCAAAATGTTGGAAGGGTTATGAAAAAGGTTTTGTGGAAATTTAAAGCCGATTTTTTAAAAGTCTTTTTATGGACCTTAATATTAAACTTCCTAGGTGCGATCCTTTCTGAATTTGTAGGCTATGATCAGCATCATCCCGGTGAGGTCAAAGGCTAAAGGTGACACAGTAACCATGGAAACGAGGATTCCTAGCGATTTGCGGATCAGAAATAGTTTGTAAATTACCAGTTTTACATTGGGTCTAGTAGTAATGGCCGTCCCTCAGATAATCGTGAGTAATTATGATTAAATACAACACTTTACTTCAAGCTTGTGTACAAATTGCGTGAATCTATTTTGTAATTTCATTTAGATACCACAAGTTGCAAAAGGTCATTATGAATGGAACAATCAGAACAACTGTCTAGAGTTTGTAAGGTAATTTTGCTATTCTAGCAAGCTCATTACTAAGTGGTATTCTCTTTAATAAATGTACTACTAGACTAGTGTCCAATATCTTCGTTGGTTTTACAGTACTGACCCAACTGTTGATACCAGAGACAAGAAAAGAAGAAGCCAAACTGGTAAATATGGAATGTTTCCATGGTCTGGCAAAGGGTAAGAATTCTCTAGCTGGATTACGGAGCAATGTGAGCATATTTATAGATAATAGTCCATGTTATTTTTAGCATGTCAGCAATCAAATCTCAGCATGTATATTCTGCTGGACTTGGCTCTAGTAGAGCAGGAGGTGGTGTAAGGACAATAGGTCCACAAAGAGTTTCTCCAAAGCTAGGTGGACTGCGCTACAATACAAATTCCAATGTTACAATAAAGGATGTGAAAGGAGTTGCTACGGAATGTTTAATCAACGACTATGAAAATGCTAACACTGACATTTCTGTAATATTCAGGTATGTGGAGTAGAAAATGATTAAATCAGGAATCTATTGTTTAGGGGGCAAAGTTAAAGGAAATAATGATTTACCAAAATATTTTTTTACATACTAATGAAATGGGATGTGTTAGGTAAATTACGGTGCAGTAAGTTATTGCGTTTTTTCACCTATTATTCCGATTGATTTAATTTGTTCAAAAATCTAACATTTATATCTTCATAACTGATTTTTTCTTAATTTTAATATAATGGGACAAATTACTAAGGTAACAATGTTTCCCATGTAAAAGAGTGTGCTGCCATACCAAATGTTCTGTCTAAAAATGAACTATAATATAATTCTAATTTATTTCTCCAGGCATCTTACAGAAACAGCTGAATTTGATGACTTTCTTGTCTCACTATTGCATTACTTCGAATGCTTCTTTGATCAACTTGAACATGAACAAAAGCCACATAAAACAAGTTTCTTAGAGCCAAGCAAGTAAGATTTTTTCTTCTCGTATATCAACAGATTTTTCTGTAGTTATCTTTTCATCATAATATACTGGTAATTTAATAATGACAGAGCTGAGTTGCAAGCCTCAGCCGAAACAAAGCAAAAACTAGAAGTTACTAGGAGACGACTTGGTCAATCTTACTGCGTTGTTATTCTTGGCCTAGGACTTGAAAAGCAACACCACATGGGATGTGGAAATAAAAGAGTTTCCAGCACTCATAGGTTGGATATTTTCACCTTTCACCAAAAATACCAGTTATTGCAATTAATCTTTTACAGGGATAAAAAAATGTTTGAAGACTTGTATTTATTCTGCACATACGTTATATGGGTGACATTTCGTAGAAAAGAATGGGAGAGGGTGAAGGTCGAAGTGGGGAACATGCTCAGATCAAAAGCCTTCAACCCTGCCTTGCAACAAAAGCATTATCAACCTAGTGAATCAGATGACAGTAGAAGCAATACTCATGGTAGTATCTCTGTTTGTGTTTCATCAAGCTATGTCTGTCATTATGTTTGGGTTTAGTTTCAAGAAAAAAAGATGCTGTTCAAAAACCTGTTGCAGAAAGGGTTCAGGATCTCTTGTCTGCCAAACTACCCGTTATGGAAAAGCTAACCCCAGCACAGCACAGACGGAAAGCTGGCAAACGGGTGGCAATCATGACAGCAATCCAGTTAGTATTATTTAATTTAGTATTTTTTTTCCAATCATTATAAGGATAAAAAAATTTAGTGATGTTTTGTGTTAGCCAAAGGTCTACTGCTTTAGTTTCTTTACTACCGTCGCCGAAGGAGGAGTCCGAGTATTTGTTCAATTCCCATTCCCAGAAGGACAGAGCCTCAAAGGTCAATAGAAAGACAGCAAGCGATAACAACAACATTTTCAGCTTTACTCCTCATGATCCCATGTCTTTGAAGTTAGTTTTAACTAAATAATCATAAAATATGCTTCAAAATATTCCACTATTTTAATTTCTAATACTGCTTATAGAATTGGAATCATTGGTGAACCTACAGAACTCTTTAATATGGACAATCTAGTTCCTAAAAGTATGGAAAATGAAGATGAAGATTCATCCTCAGAAGGTTGATATATTTAGTAGTTACAAGCAGAACCTCCCAGCTTTGCCTGGGTAATACGGGGATAAACTTCGATAAAAATATCTTCCGCTTATAAAATCCTAAAGCTTGTGTTGCTGAAGAAATGGGATGGTACATCATGCAACTATTTAAAGTCTAGCCCTAAGTCCCCACACCACAGAAACTCCACCCTATGAAAATCTTCCTCTGATTATGAACAGCTGCAGTGGCAAATTTCGTAGCTCTAGGTCAAATGGCATTGGTGTGCATCGAGAACTACTGTAGTATACTAGCAGAAACACCCGGCATTGCTTGGGTAATTGACCCCGGGTATCGAGACTAACAGACCAAGTTTCTTCGACAAATATAGATAGATAGATGATATGAATATTGCCTTCATTAGTGATAAATGTTTTTTTATAGCAAACTTGCATGACAGCGGTAGTCCAATAGCAAGTGACCGAGGAGTTAACAGACAAACGAACGTGATATCAAGAGCTACCACCGTTGATGAAAGTTGATTACTACTAAATTTCTTTTATTGCATATTTTGTGTAGATGTTTGTTACTGTTGCGTAATGTACTGTGTTTAATGAAACATGGATAATAAAGAAAAAACCTTATAAACAGGCTTGTTTGAATAGTTTGATTATTATTCTGCGAAGAAGATGTCACAAATTTTCAAACTAAAGTCGACATAGTAGTGCGACATTTAATTAGCTAGGATGAAATGTTTATTATTGTGATGTGATTAATGTGAAGTTTACAATTATAATATAAAGTTAAGTTGTTCTTTAGCCTATATACGAATATGATTTTTGTAGTAGGTAAATCATTTCTATGTAACGGCCCGATATCAGGGATTTTGCCGGTAGCGGACTGGTTCCTAAACCGGCTCGGACATCCTTCCCTATTTAGCAGTGAATACCCATGAAAGGAGGCAGGAGTTTCCCATGATAATTTTTTCAGCAGTTCAAACAGCGGTACTAGGACACCAGTCATTGCTTTAACGCCTGAATTGCCAGTCCACTCCGGGTATAAGGCATTGAATATCCTACCGATAATAATCAGTAGCTACAAAATGGTGTCAAAGGTCAAAAAGCAGTCATGCGTGAATGACGGTCTTCAGAGTTCGGACTTCAACAACATTTATTGGTTTTCTTGCATCTGCGTTGAAGTGTTTTGTGCTACATTTCCTAAAATGCATCAGGTATAATATGTGTTGGATATTTAGACGCCTTAGAATGAAACCATGACTCTCTGTCATCGTGTGCAATGTAATTGAGTGATTAAAAAGCTGTTCTTCACAAAATCCAGTCACTTTTGTAATTATACTGGATTGTTTTATTCTCTAATTCCAATACCTGGTATTGTAGTTGCAGTTTACATCGTCATGTGGTCTAGATTTAGTTGTACTATTTTTTCTAAAGCTGCTTATGGATCTGTTGTAAAGCAAAGGTTTTATAATTTTCACAGATTTCATCAATGTGTTAGACTGGTAAGTTGTAAGTATTAGTCAGTTTATTATGGCAGCCGTGTTATTTCTCCATATTATTGTTAGTACATTGACATTAAAAAGTTGTATATTAAGTCCATATTATTATTATGCTTTTGAAGGCTTCCTCCGGTTTCCGCTTCGAAGCGGACAGTTTTGGTGAGCTTGAGGTGCCAAATGATAAATATTATGGTGCGAATACAGCCAGGTCCATGATGAATTTCAAGATTGGTGGTCCAAGCGAAAGGATGCCGGTACTTT
Source organism: Halocynthia aurantium (assembly GCA_013436065.1). NCBI lineage: Eukaryota > Metazoa > Chordata > Ascidiacea > Stolidobranchia > Pyuridae > Halocynthia > Halocynthia aurantium. Next base: position 73,896 of record QXVX01000555.1, on the reverse strand, counting down.
GTCTTATTTTATCATAGATATCTGGTGAAAATGCTTTGTTGTGTTATGGAAATCATTTTTTAGATTGAGGTGATCGGAGCATTCGCAATTTTGAAGAAAGCTGCTGCTCTAGTTAACAAGGAGTACGGTCTTGATGATAAAATTGCTGATGCTGTTTCAAATGCAGCTGATGAGGTAAATGACTTGATTTTGAATCTAGTCAACCTGAGCCAGGTGTTGGAAACCATTCTCTAAATAAAATAAATATAAGATTCAAAATTTGTGATAAAAAGTCATTTCTCTGACTTGAAAGTATTCTTACATTCTGTGCATCTTCATCAAAAAAGGTGAAATTTGAAAGTGAGGATTGTATTCGCAGGCTATATCCTACCCACAAAGTGATAGTAACTGATTCTTCAGCTATTACTCTGATATATCACTGTAATGTGAGAAAATTCATTTCAGGTTATTGATGGTAAATTAGATGATCACTTTCCACTGGTGATCTGGCAGACTGGAAGTGGAACACAATCAAACATGAACGTCAATGAGGTCATTGCAAATCGTGCTATTGAAATGCTAGGTGGTAAGCTGGGAAGTAAAACACCTGTCCATCCCAATGACCATGTTAATAAGAGCCAGGTCTGCTATTTACTGCCGCCTCATTGAAATCAGTGAATAAAATTGCCATGAAGATTAATGTCATATAAAATCATTTATATTTAGAGCTCAAACGACACCTATCCAACTGCTATGCATATTGCTGTTGCTAAATCTTTACATAATACATTGATTCCCGGGTTGAAACATCTAAAAGCTGCTTTGAAAGCCAAAAGCGATGAATTTGATTCTATTATTAAGATAGGAAGGACGCATACACAGGTAAGCCATATTGAATTTGAGGTGTCAGGCATCAACTTTTATATTTGTCTTGTCTATTTTATTCACTTCAGGATGCCACACCCCTAACTTTGGGTCAGGAATTTTCTGGATATGTTATGCAGCTGGAGAATGGGGTCAGTCGCATCAAAGGCTGTCTTCCACGCGTATATGAACTTGCAGCAGGTGGCACTGCTGTTGGAACGGGTCTCAATACAAGAATTGGCTTCGCTGAAAAAGTTGCCGAAACGTGCGCTAAACTTACTGGTAGGTTTTGTTTGCACCTATACTTGTGGAATTTACACAATATCTTGGTATTTTCGATTTATTTATTGGCTTGTTATGATTAGCTTAATGCTATTGAATTCGGGGTATTATAGAATATCTTGAAAATAAATCATCACTTTTTTAAAGAAAAATAGTAAGCAAACAGGTTATTTCTTTGTTGACCTTGATGAATAGATGGCCGAGCAAAACCTCTGATATTTGCATCACAATTTGTTAGTTATTCAAATTTTTTTTGGGATTTTCTATAAATACCTCTTCATTTTCAGGGATACCATTTGTCACTGCTCCTAATAAATTTGAAGCACTTGCAGCGCACGATGCACTTGTGGAAGTTAGCGGGCAGCTCAATACACTAGCATGTTCCTTAATGAAAATTGCAAATGATATAAGGTTAGTAGATACCTTATACAATACCTCTACTTTGATGCAGGTTTCCTGTAATATACATAGTAACAGTTTTGATTAATGTGACTTCAAAATTAGCCTTACAGTCACAATTAAGAATGCATTGAAAAAAATCTGTTAAACAATTCAATCGAGCTCTAATAAATTCTCTGTAAACATGGATATAGGGCATACTTGGGATCTTTTATATCGCTAACCTTTACTTAGGATCAACTATAATATTTACCATTGATTATTATATTTATTCAACATAGTTTTGATATATATGTGGTAAAATTATTAATAGTAAAATCGAAGTATTATTTTTTTAAATAAAGCATTTGAAAGAAATCCTAATTTTTGTGATTATTCATTAACTTTTTCTTGCTACTCGTCACAGGTTTTTAGGTTCAGGGCCTCGATGTGGTTTCGGTGAGCTTTCTCTTCCAGAAAATGAACCAGGGAGCAGCATTATGCCTGGTGAGAAATAGATGAAATACATTAAATATATATATATCCCCGACAAACGACTTTAGTCAGAAATCAAAATCCTAAACTCACTGCTAGATGGTATGACTATCCCACACAAACATGGGATGTTTCTGACGAAACTGATAACCATGGAGACACTTACGTGCATAACATTCATTAACTTTTTAATGTTTGTCGCAGGGAAAGTCAATCCAACGCAGTGCGAAGCTATTACGATGGTATGCGCTCAGGTGATGGGGAATCATGTAGCCACGACAATAGGTGGCAGCAACGGGCATTTCGAATTAAACGTATTCAAACCGCTCATGGTTTCCAACGTTCTAAGGTAAGCGTTTCCCATGATTTCGTCAAGTACCGTTACGAAATGAAGCAAGTAAATTTTCGCTCGATATTGATGATGTCGATGTCAGGATTTAACTATTAATCAAGCATATTACGAAGCCGGAAAACTTTTGTTTTCTCAAGTTTTCTTTTTCTTGTTTGCCGACTCGGCGTTTGCGGGAGCGTTATTGCACCGCAGAATGACTTGCGGTCGCGTCAGCGCTTTTTATCAATTGATCTGAGCATCGAATTTGATTGCCTTATGCTCGTAATGTTAACATCGTATTCCGCTTGAAGTGTCTTCTTGTCGCAAGGAGATAAATTATATCTTTAATGTATCGCAAATTGTGGGTAAACGTCATGGAAACATTTTATGATTTTGCCATTGATCCCTATTTGCTGTGTGTGGTTAGATATACTTCAAACAAGAACGACACGATATTGTGCAAGTGCATCGCCGATTTTCCTCCACCTATTTTAATCCGGACAAAATTACGAGCGCCCATCACATTTTTTTAGCTGAATGCTTAGAAATTTTACGGGTGTTAAAGATCTTCTTTAGTGGAGATGCCGTCGTTGCATGTAATTTCCTGGTAGTAACCAAATTATAGCGGTACTTAAACGTCTGCCTTTGAGGCGAGACCGAACCAAATAAAATAAATTACATTCAATATTCAATATGCTTAACACACGAACAAATGAAGCCTATGGAAAAATTACAGAGTCTGTTTTATGACGTCCATTTCACAAAATAGAAATTTCATACATCGTTTTAGAAAATCACCGTGACGAGGTGTGACCTCTACAGAGGGGCCAATTTCATCAACATTGCAATCTTTGATTTGGAACTGTTTTATATACACTCTAATGTACATGCGCAACAAAATACGGTACTTGGTCATGGGGTTTCGAGTCATCAAAACTCGGCTGTAGTGAAGCATAAGCCGTTTTCATCAGTTTTCTAACTGCTATTGGTGTAAAACAGATCTTCGCGTTTGATTGGAGATGCGTGCATGTCCTTCACCGACAACTGCGTTATTGGGATTAGACCTAACAAGGAAAGAATATCGGAGATGCTTAACAAGTCACTAATGTTGGTCACTGCATTAAATCCTCATATCGGGTAAAATATTTTCCTTTGATTGTGAACTTTCTTCTAATGTACTACTAACTAAACAAAGGTAATCTGTTAATCATCATTCATAGGTACGACGCTGCTGCGAAAATCGCTAAGCACGCCCATGCTAAAGGTACAACGCTGAAAAAGGCTGCGATCGAGCTTGCTCTTCTCAACGAAGAACAGTTCGATGAGTGGGTTAAGCCGGAGGATATGCTCGGACCGAAATAGTTGAGAAAAATTTTCAATAATAGTTTTAAGAATAATTTTAATTCAGTTCAAACCTATCGGTTTAAGTATTTTGATGTACATGTGGGCAGGTTCTATTTATTTTTCTTCCTATAAGAAGAATTCGTGATATTGGAATAAAATTCAGCAGTTGCACGTCAAGAAACTATATGCTGGCAATGTCGTTGAGTAATAGTTATAAGTCTGTGGTTGAAATATACCATCTTTGATACATTATAGGCTCTTAATCGGCTTACATGAATCCAATTCGGTATCTTTTGTAATGCTAGGTCTTAAGCCTGTGTAATTATAGGATCCCGTTACAGAAATCCGAACTTTCATCCTTCGTTCTCTGCACGCCATTCGTGCCCTCGCGATTTTACCGCAAATATTTTTCCCAGTGACTGCGCTTACGCGGTAATACCACTCCGAAGTTTATTTACAAACGCCGTGTGTGTCAAAAACGCAAAGTCGATTGTAATACTGCTGATAGTTTATCGATAAAGAAAACGGGAACAGCCGGACTCATGAAAGCAACAGTGCCGACTTCAAAATGTCGAGACAGTTCATAGTTCAGTGTGACTTGGGTTACGTCGTTCTTTCCACGTGTGTGATATTCGGATAAAACTGGCATTCTATATTCTCGGATTTATGTTAGGTCCGGTTCGTGAGCATTTAACATGGATGTCAGTAATACACACCTGGGTTATATTGCATATATCTGTATTGGCATACTACTTAGATTACAGTAATTACCAAACATAGCGAATATGCACGTATTTGACGTGATTACTTTGTCAGAATATAAGTATTTATGCTTATGTATGCTTTTGTAAAAATCCTCCCCTCCTCCCCTGTCTTCAAAAAATTAGTTTATACCTGAATTCCTTTAGTTCTGACATGCCATGCCTATAATGTACAGACCTAGAGGATGACCATAGCTCACGATGACACTATGGTAATATCTCTGGATTTGATGGTCTAGTAACTAGACTCTAGTTCTACATTAAAACAGGAATCCGATTATTTTCAACATCCCGATTTATTCGCCTCGTTTTCACTTTATCAGTGATTTTATAAGGCCATGCAATATACCTTACGCAGACAGATATAACCTTAACGCAGACCAATAGTTGGCAAAAGAGTGGTTTCTAAATTATTACCTTAACTGATGTCCAGGATAGAACGCATAAACCTGACTGGATCAACAAACTTCGAGACAAAGATGCGCGTTGATATTGCAGACTGGCGCCTTGCTTGAAGTATATCGTTCTTGGAAGGAAATTCTTACTGGTTGTATGTCTTGCACCAAGTAATATCTTGATACGAAAGATTATTTAATCGCATGATATCGTTATTGAAAAAGAAATCTGGCTCCCAGCAGACCAAAGGAAACAAGAAATATTCATATAAATTACTGAAAAATTAGGCACGTATCAGTTCTATATTTATTTACTGACAGTGAGCCATCAGCATATTTGTCAAGCAACGAACATTCTGTGTTGTTTAAATAAAGAACGCTTCTCATACCTTTAAACAAAAGTTTGGGCTGGAAACGTTCTGTTTGAGTAAGTACTAAGTCCGCTTTGATGAATTGGAAATGCAAGGCCATCGAGAGAGGGGTACAGGGGGAATCTCGCATCCGGGAATTTAGGGGAACTTTTTACATAATTTTATTTGTCCGTAATTGATAGAAATTATGATTCATAATATTGTGTATCATACCAAAATGTCAAATATTCTAAAGTACTCACTGTTCACTGTGTAGGCGATCTGTTGAGGTGCCACATTTGTTGGTTATCGTAATGGAAGTAGTAATCATGAAGTCACTTGTCGTCTGTTCTGCCCGGGTCCGAAAAAAAAACTTGTATCCCCCGATAAAATTTCTCTGACATATATCGGTTGGATTCGATTGCCAGCTGGTAATAGCTAGCCAGCCACAATATTAAAAATTATAACGTTTCCGTGCAAGCCTCCGACAGAATATTTTACGAGTTCTGTAGTATTAATTTATGGCGATGTTTGAGCACTTTAATCTGGGTATCGTCATTTAAAACTCAACTTGAAGCAAAAGTAGATTTATGCCAAGAGCGCCACTACTGTCAATAAAATGACAGATATGAGTGCCTTTAGCATTCATTAACCTTCAGTTCGTTTGTTCTCGCGTAACGAGCTACCTAAAACTGCTCTTTGTGGCTCAGAATTGTGAATTGCTTTGTTTACAAACTACGAGTAATTAGAAATTCGGGGAATACTTTGAAAACAACTTGAGCTTTTGATCCCTCGCCCCTCATGTATCAAAATTATGTCATTTTAACAAACTATAAATAACTTTTAACCAGTGACCACGAACTAAATTTAGTTTCCGGTCAATCATGACGTAACAGCTTTGCTTCAATGATTTCAAGTTGCACGTGGGACAGTCTTGTAGCACAAATAGTTTAATCGAGCCATCTGATCTGTTTATCTTGTTATTGTAGCAGTTTACTTCTTTCGCTATGACGCTAGCTCTGACGGTTATATTTGGAACTTCGGGTGTTCATATATGTATGATGAAACATCAGAAAAGTGTTAGTTGATTTCAAGCTCAAGTATGGACCGGGTTCATATTGCATAACCCGATCTAATCTAGCGATATTTCTGTACGAATATGGTATTTGTTTACGGCATTGAACTGGTAAACACCGCAAATACGTAATAATTTTTTACTATTTAAAGGCTTGCGCCAGAATGGTGAACAGATGTTTTGATTTGCCATGGCGAAAGGATTGTCTGTAGGTTTGTGTTCGCCAGCGTTCCGATTGTTTGCGTGTACGGTATATATTCCTGGCATTTAAGTTTTTTTTTCCACACGCCATTCATATTATTCTATCATTGACAGAGCTTGAAATGTCCGATGCGTCTTATAATCCGCTCAAATCGAGACTATCCGTAACAAAGGTAATAAGATAAAATACTGTGTGTTATTTCTTATCCGCATGATCTCGTTAACTGATTTTGCGAAGTAGGAAGGACTCCGTCATGTTTTACTGTTTGGCGTTACGCATGGCAATAACAAATTGTCGTAAATGAACGAATTTCAGCTTTATTGAAATATTCCACGAGTTAGGCATGTACACAAAGCACCAGCATAAAAACTCGCAACGCCTTTGTGAAGTTTCACACCGAGTTAACTAGATCTGTGGTTCGGTGCCGCACTCGACCTTGAGAGAGCACTCTCCCTATAAATACAAGCGCGGGCCCATTTGGGTTCAGTTCAATGGCGTTTTCAAGATATGACACGTTAAGGGCGAGGAACGAACCTCTTTAAAGCAGTGACATAGCAGAATCTTATTCAAATTGTAAATGTTGCTCTTTGCGCAGGGTGTTCATATTTCCTCTTGTTATCTGTTGTTGTCCACTCGCAGCCACAAAGATTTATGTATAAATTCGAACGCAGATAGTATTGTAAGGTATTCTTGAGTGGTCTTCCATCAGCGAGTTCGTAGTACGTCAATTCTTAAGAATAAACGCTGTGTTTTGTTATTCAATATACAGTGTTTTTGGAGATTTTCTTGTGATGGCTATCAAAACATTTATCGCTTAAGTGAGGCTATTGTATTCTGTCATACCACTTTGGATTGGAGAGCGTGGACTTTACTGCGTAATCAATCAGCTAAAAAAAATACCTCGGAGAGATTTTTTGTGGAAGTGCTAATTGGCAGAATAGATATACTAACCAATAATGCGAGGAAAAGCGTACATAAACGTGCTCTGGATAGCTGTCCATCTTTGCTGCGTCACTCTGACCTTATCAAGCTCGAACATTGATGCCAGCGCTGGGCGAAATGTCCGAACTCATTCCTCGCCGACTTATCAACGTTACCGAAGGTCCGTTAACCACAACGCCGTTTCGTCACCACGAAGCAGCTCGAATCAAAAGCGAAGATCGACACTGAGTCAACTATATTTGATTGATTCGAAAACACGCGGAGTTAAAAGAACCTTGTTGGGGTGAGTTTGGTACAGCTATACTGGGTAAAGGGAGCAGAGGTACATTGCCTCTTGTGTAATATATAACACTTGAGAATACAGTTACGTTAAATGGTTAATCGTGACTTTCCTGTTGTGAACACCATGCAAAGGAGGTGTTTTTCCTTGTAACCACCATTATTGTTGCTTACGTAAATCGATATGGGGTGTATGACCGCAAAGTTGACTCGGTCTTGAAATTGACAATCTCGTATATGACTTGTGATGCTTACGTCTGTAGCCTGACCACAACCCAAGAAGATACTTAAAAAACTTGGTTTCACTGATGGGAACAGCTGCAGCAAATCCCTAGCCCTAGGATCAGTAGTCCTAGTTTGCACAATTGGCATACCGACGATCACTATATGCCTTATTATTTTAAATATAAATAATTGATTCAATTTGAAGATAAAGTTAGTTGAGCGTTCCTTAATCGTCTGTTTATTGAACCAATAGAAAAAAGAAACGCCTTTATTTGTTTTTTATTTCCCTTTTGATCTCGGAATGTTCAAGTTTTACACGACTTACTGTAGATTTAACACCTACGTCACCTTATACTTAACTACTCATGTACAACAGGCCAAATGTATGCGGGTTCGAATGTTGCAAAGGATGGAAGACCGATGAAACCGCAGTCTGCTTAACTCGTAAGGATTGCTTGCCTCGCATACCTTTTATTTTTACTGTAAATAGTTTCAAAGCATTCCGGCACTATTCATGATCGTCGATTGCGGTATTATGTGGGTATATGTTCGAGGTATGTCTCGAAATTTTCGACGAGTATATCGTCTGCAAGGTACTAAAATTAAATAAAACTTCTGGTAAATATTTAACCAATGTTAAAAGACGCCTATTTGATGATTGCCTTGATTTGCGATTTCGTCTCGAGTATTTTTAAACACACACAGGTAAACATTACCCTTACTTATGAGTCTCAAGTGGGCGTTTCCAAGCACGTATTCATTCAATGCAATTTCCAATGAAAAACCGTTGGGTAAATATATAATTTCTTTCCAGAGACAAAGTTTTTTTAATTTTCAAAATTATTACGAATACTTCATGATCACGATAATCACTAAGGTATTCAGGTTGTCTTTTTTGGATGTCGCGAGCGAATATAGCTACGCCAACGATACAATAATAGCAATTTCTGTCTCGATTATCGCACCTACCTACCTAATAAACCATCAGGAAACCCGATTCTAATTTCAAGTCTGTTTGTACTATAATTTATAATGCCACATTTTATTTTACAGCTATCTGCGATGAACCTTGTCTGAATGGTGGGCGTTGTATAGAGCCAAACAAATGCAGGTGTAAAAATGGAGTCTTGAGCGACTCTTGCAAAAACGAAGAGACAGAAATGACAACGACAATACAGACTTACAGAAATAAAAGGAATCATGGCCCGAAACAGACTATAATTCATGTTCGTTACAAAAGTCCAACAGCCACACGAGGTGAGTGGAGAAACAACTTAATGCGCATATTTTGTATATGCTTAAAAGTATAGAATCACAGATACCGATAGAAAAGTTACTATTACTGTACTTGATTCTACTCCCTGAATTTTCAAAATAGTTTTGATCGCTCACAACTCATTAAAATACAGCGCATACGACAATATATTTCTAAATACAAAATTCGATTACAAGAACAGACCTTGGCAGTGGTGCAAATGTGCATTTTCGATAAAGATATATCTAATTAAAACCGAATTCTTCTCTTTTCGCTAACTTATTTTTCTGGTTTCTTATAATTAAATGAACACCATTGAAAGTAGGAGCATGAACTCTACGCGAGTATCGTAATAGGAGAAAATCTATTAATAAAGATTCATTTACTGCCCGGTGTTAGTGCTTGATATTTTGGGTATAACGTCCTTAGCTCTTAGCTGTCTATAGTGGGAGATTAGCGCGCGCGTTGGTGGTCAAAATTTCCCGTCGATTTTGTTTCGGTTGCACACTTGGAGCGAACAGACACTATCCCTTCCCCCGAAAAATCAGAGGCTATGGGCAATAAAATAATGAATTATCCCAGCATTCCTGGTGCCTCCTGTAAGGCCAGACGCCAGATGTGAGGACATGTTTGTATAGTGTAGTTTAGGACCTACAGCAGCGAAGTTCCTTAAACGCTGATGTTGATTGAACGTCTGTTTCCAGATTGAAATCGGCATACCGATTCTTTCGAAAGAATGCTTAAAGTGCTTCTTCGTCCACGCTGACATTCTTTCTTTTCGAACTCGAACTCGAATATATATTTGATATAAAAAAAATATTATTAAAGACGACAGAGGATATATTATCGATCATCTTTTGCACGATATTTCAGTCAACACATCTGAACAGCGTATGACAGTGTAATGATAAACGTTAAGTGAGCAATGATAACGAAATAGTTAATGATAAGACTTAATTATATTGTGATACTGTATGTAATAATGAATTTTTTTTTACTATTCTGTTACTTCTTTGTGGGATTCATAATAATTTTTAAAGGATTTTTAATAACTGGGACGTTTGAGTATTTTATATTATTACTATGAAAGATAAGACCATACTTAATTGTATATCAAGATAAAATTTCGAATGTCAAGGCGACCTTCAGTTCAACTTGCAATTTACATCCGCTATTGTAATTGTCTTTTTAATTTGCCTATGCTGTAGTGCAAGGCTACGCTCGGTCGCCTACAAGGACCACGGTCCACTTTCTTTGGAAAGGCAAAGATTTTATACTTAGGCGAGCTAAGTTTCTTTCAAAATATAAAATTAATGTTGGGCTAAGCCAGATTTTGCCGGGTTGCTGGCGACTGTATATGTGTAAATAAATAAATTAATAATAAAAAACAGGATGAAAGACTTACCCTGGTCGCTCTCCTAAACGCGAGGGATCTTTACCAAATTTTGCACGGAGGTCCAGATAAATGCATGAACAAAGAAAACTCGGGTCTGGTCACTCTGGGGGAACGAATAAATATAAATAAAATGATTGAATTTCTGAAGTTTTTACCCAGCGATAAAGCCTGCAGAGTAATCTATAATGAGAAATATATCGTGACTTTTTCTCGCCCAGGTTACAACGCTTTATCAAGAACGGCATTTTGCACTCCCATGACCTGTTTCAACGGGGGTACTTGTGTTGATGGATCGTGTAGATGTCCCAAAGGCTACATGGGGAAGCGCTGTGACAAAGTGCTGTTGATTAAAACGAGCTTGGACGCAGTTTTGCCAGGACAGAACGCTGAAAAGATCTCGAATACCAGAGTGGCGATAAGTAAGTCCGTACTCTACATACATATATAAATAAAAGATACGGTTGTGCAATATATATTGTTTCTCCACTAATTCTTATATTACAACATAAGACACATCACCTCATATATAACTCCGCGTAAATAGATTCATTATGCACAAGTTTCAACTAGCAGAAAGGTCGATGGAAATTCAATCTACCTCAAAAATTTTCAAGTTGTGAGAAAAATTCCACTTGGTGATTTCAGAAATGGCAGTGAGGTCACTGAAATGCTCAGTGTCTCCTTCATCATGGTCTTATCAAGACAGGCTAATCTTGATTTTAGTCTGTTAATTTGATTGCTTACTCCAAACTTTGAACCGGTTAATCTCTGTGTCTACGACACAAGCTGCTTCCTCTTCAGAATTCTGATTTCCCACACGCATCGGGCGGTTTTGGGTTTGTGAAACAAATGCAGTTTTTGAGCAAAGTTGATAGATGAATTTCTTTTCTCACTCGGATCCATTGCAAATAAATATGGTCGTGTTCACTTCGAGTCATCCCAAGACCCTTTTGTTGCTATCTTGCTTAAGGGAATGTAAGTTATTGGCCGTGCTCCTCATAATGGGGAACATAGTAAAATTTACTTTTTTAAAGCTTCGATATTGATCGTGATGTTCACCGTAGTTGTTTACCGCATGGACGACTTGCTGTCTAAAATAGCTTGAGCGTTTTGCGGTTCTTATATTACGGAATTGAGCATTACATTCGGGCGACACGGCGTAGCGTTGCAATATCTTTGATCACCAATCTTCCGGGAGGGATAAACCGCACACTTAGGGACCCGTTTTAACTTGTGTACGTGATGAAATATATATATAGTACGTGAAAGTATATATGAAGTATCAGAGGTTTATTAATCAGGCGCCTGCCACTCCCAATGGGAATTAAATGAATGAGATTAAATTTGTAAGAAGATTTTCGACTCTCCATCACGTGAGTCGGAGAATATGTTTGCTATGTTTAAAAAAGTCGCGTCACATTCCCATTCGTTTGCTTGTTATGTTTTGAATTATTCGCTTAGCCTTTTGACCCAAAACATGTGCGGTCTAAGACGCAAATGCTTCAAAGACGAAACAAAACTAATACTGCAGAGTTTAAGAGTGGCTCAAGTCTTTTCCCAGAAATGTAACACATTTTCTAACACAATGGGAATTACCAGTTGTATCATCACTCCAACACCAAACCCATACTTTTTCCAATGTACTATTACCACCCTGAGATTTTTTTGTGTACTTAACTATTATTCTCTTTTCATAACAGAATTATGTAAGGCTCTCTGCGTTCACGGTACATGCCAAGTAGGTGCAAGTCCCCTCTGTAGATGTTATCCAGGATATCACGGTGCGATGTGCGAGATATCAAGAACCCGGATCAGTAGGACCAGGACCAGAGGATATCATAAGGCACTTGAACCGCGAAATATACTACCAGGGCTAAAGTACACCAACAACTTCCTGAGACCTGTAATTACCTATTCGGGAGGCAAATCCAGGCGTACGTATTGGCTATGCACAGTATTATGTCATCACGGACGTATTCCTAATCGTTCTTTTTTGATTCAAGGATTGTCTAGCTTAACGGCTTTTACGAAGTACGGAAGGTGTTACAAAACCGTGGCAGGAAAGTCATGCGCGATCTCTTACAAGGGACATATGACAAAAGAAGCATGTTGCAATACAGGTTACGGAGATGGGTGGGGTTCTCCGTGCTCGCCGTGCAAAAGTTCAGATTATTCGGGTCAGTGATGAATTGAATACTTTCCTCTACTGTAAGTTGTAAGTAATATGTACCTTGACAAAACAATATATCTGGTGTAATAGGATACTGCGCAATAGTCACTTCGCATTACAAATAATTGCGCCAAAGTATCAGTCCTGATATTATGTTAAGCAATGCTGTATCGTTAGTTAGTTGTTTCTATTGTACTACTGTACTGTAATGCTACTAAAAAATATTTTAAATAATCATTAATTTCGACCATAGATGATATTTGAGGATGACAACTTTCCCATCAAATGTATATCAACGAACCAATTGTCCAGAGCTTTGTACAGTTGCGTTTTACCGTGTAGTATTCCAAGGTATGCCAAATAGCCCTTTGGTTGACTTTGTGGAGTTCACATTGGTGGAAGGAAATAATCAAATATTTGCGGAAGTATTGCACTTAATGTAAAGCTTCCACTACTTCCTTGTGCCAGAGGAAGGCTCTACAGTACGAAAAGCACAATAATTTTACTTCCGCATGAATAAATTCTCTTAGAGTTGCGTATATGTAAAGTGGAGTTAATGATTTCCATGTATTGTACCGCATTACTCAGGGCATTCATGAATAATGCATTGAACGCGAAAAAATTCCCGAACGAACAGATTCAACATGTTAAATCTCAGACTCCCTCGGGACTGCGAAATTGCTCGATGCTCGATTTTTTACAAGCGTTATGCTGATAAAGTTCATTATTGTAGACTTAGATTTATCCATAGTCAAAGAGATTGACTGCACTTAAAAGCTCCGAGATTGAGAGATCAAAATTATTGAAAACTCATCCACGGTATTAATAACAATATAGTAACTGGTTCCGGTTATTTGTTTGATCGCTGTCGTCTTTCATTTGATTGACTTCATATTTCACTGTTATTAGGTTCAATTCTCTGGAAGGTTCAGAATAGTGAATCAACATAGTTCAGCTATAAACTGACTGGATTATTTGACCAATTATTTTAGCTTGAACTATGAGCTTGTCGAGCTATTCATATTCTGCAAGTGTGACTGTTGTAGTGAAGAATCTGAACTTATTTATAATGCTATATTCATGATAACCACTTTCCGAACATTATGTAGATATGTATGCATATAATTTATAATTTGAATTAATCTATTATTTCCATTTAAATGATAAAGTTCAACTGGATTCACTACAAAAGGTCGAAAAAACAAACGNAAAGGTCGAAAAAACAAACGCACCATATTAATTAAAGTAAACTCATCGAGATGTGACCTCGGTAATTAGATTTCCCTCGGTAATTGCTATGCTCTGAAATGCCCCTATGCGCAGAGACTTGCTAGCACAGTACGAAGAACATATATGACCTGTGGTAAACAATCGCCGTCTTGACGCAATTTAGCCATTATTTAATTGCCTTATAGTGCCATTCTCATTCTTATCAAGCATATAGGCTGGCTTTGATACCATGTGGCTCAGTGGTCCTTCGTAGGTATTTTCTAATTCCATCATATTTCATTGCCCGTTCTTCGTGGGAAATTCGTCTCTTCTTACGTCATCTTCCACTTTCTTTCGACTACCAACTGAACTTTAGTCGTTCCTTTCTCAATTGCTTTGGCAGTATCCGATATTTAATTTGTTACTAAATTCATATACAGATCGACGCGATGTGCCCGTTCCTGCTATTGAGAAATATTGCCCCGTGGGATTCGAAGAGATAAACGGCAAATGTGAAGGTATGAATCATCACACGCTTCATGTTGTAAATATTATTTGCCCTCGCTCTCAGGTTTCCTGTGCACGTCGACCGCTGGCTGGACCAGAATATGCCAAAAGTCTAATAAAGTATATTTGGTTACAAAGGCAAATATGTAATTATATTCCAGCTGTGTACATACATACGTAAATAGACCTGGTGCACCTACCTTCAGTTTCATTGGTTAATTCCATTTTGTGTGATTGCTTGTACACGTACACGTTTGATATTGATCATTAAAAATTAATTAGAAATGAAGTTTCAAGTAAGCTTTAGAAGAAGGTAAAGTACAATCTTTCGAATCCCGCATGTCTCTTGTCATATGTGTCTATCCCATATGGTGCATGAAAGCACGTTGACTAGTGATGTTAAATAAATTTGCAATCGTATCGTTTCTATTTTTGATTGTAATAATACAGGAATGATAATCCAGACTAAACGCAATGTCGAGTATTTATTGGTTTGTGAAATAAATTCATTACCTTAGAGAATTAATACTGCGTGCTTGAATAGTTATAGATCCGCGTTCTTGTGTCGCTGAGCCCGGATTTGGCTCGAAAATATTCAGAATATTTGACATTCCAA
This sequence comes from Halocynthia aurantium, assembly GCA_013436065.1. Taxonomy (NCBI): domain Eukaryota; kingdom Metazoa; phylum Chordata; class Ascidiacea; order Stolidobranchia; family Pyuridae; genus Halocynthia; species Halocynthia aurantium. Next base: position 58,841 of record QXVX01000555.1, on the reverse strand, counting down.
CTCAGTCGGAATTTGTCGAGTAAACGTTTCGCTGATCTTTAAACGTAATTCATCATTGACCTCAACAATAATCTGTATTATCATTTCAACAGATATCGATGAGTGTCGGCAGAGAAAACGTGTTTGCCTGCACGGGGTCTGTATAAATTCTCGAGGATCTTATTGGTGCAATTGCAAAAGGGGTTTTTATCAACACGTGTCTAGGACTCTTTGTCTCCGTAAGTTGCGATTTCTTAAATTAGAACTTTTATTAATTTTTCTTCATTTTCGTTGAATTCTCAGAGTGTTCCATCTGAATACCTTTGTCTGAAAACAAATGAAATACAGCATTGTATGTTTAATACATAAATATTGCCGTCTGTCAGTGTAAGTCTACAGCGGATATTGCGGATGGCTTTGTATATTCAATTTCAAATGCGCTAATCTCATGCTGTGGTTTAGCAATAACCTCTATATGGCGGCATATTGTGTCTAATTTATGAGCGAGATTTATTTAAAATTCGTTTAAAAAAACATTATTTCGTTTGATTTTCGTTTTCTCATATGCCATTACAGTAGGCATTTTGTTATGGTTTGATTTGCCTGCTATTTGTTCGAAATTCAGCTGCATTTTAGTTTTTATATGTGAGTGACTTGTGAATATTTGAGAATTTGGAATTCCTAGAAAAGAGAACAAACAAAGAAAGTTTTTGTTTTATAGTTCACCTACATAAGAGATAACATTAAAATATTGATTTCAATGTGAAGTATATCTGTATGTATGTAAACGTAAGACTTGGTCGTGAAAACGTACGTTGATGTAGAACATCTCGCTCTCACGCACATAAATGTACTACTGACGTGTATTTTCTGTTTGGTAGTAGTTATCTGTAGATTTAATATTGAATCCATGAATTTTGGTAATATAACAAATTCTTATGTTATTTGTTTTGATGCCGTCTAGCCAGTGCACGGACCATAAATTACCGTGGACATCTTTATTTCGGTGGCTGTTATTTGTCCATAAACGATGAAGGCGTATGCTATAATTCTATAGCGTCTTTAAGAGGAACCAAGGCCGCTTGCTGTTGCTCAATAGGTGTAGCATGGGGATATGACTGCGACAGATGTCCTGAGGCAAACACTGGTGAGCATGTTTTCACTCGTATTTGGAATATAGTTCTATGGAATTCTATTATTTCTTTTTTTGTGGGTGAATAGTCGACCACAAGTTATTATGTCCAAGGGGGAATGGATACCTCGAAACAAATTCAAAATCTAACACCCACGGAACAAGTTATGTGCTCACCACGTCCGCGTATCTGTCAGCGCGTAAAGATATCTATAGGACTCGGCCGAGCACTCTAAGAACTAATATACCAGTATATAGTGAAAAGTTTGATCTTCCTGAGAAGGCAATTGATGAAGCTCCAACAATTACATCTCCAAGATCTAACGAGACGCCGGGAACCTCTCTAGTAAAGACGGAAGATTCCACTACAAAATTACCTCCTTCCTTTACCACGATCCTTGAAACGACAAGACCTAACGCATTTACTTCTTCAGCCGATGAAATTTCTGCAGTGGACAGGGTGCCCGATGAATCTGATCAGTCAATATCTACAACAATGAAAGAAAATACACCCCCTACTGATATTGCAGTCGAGGAAACCACAGCTGCGACGAATACTACTAATAGTATCGTTAATTCAGTTACTACGGAGCATAATCTCCCCAATTTAAGTACATTTTACCAAAAGCAAACTGATAAAGGTGCCGAATATAGCCAAACCACAGGTAGTTCGAAACTCTCCACGGTAGAGCTGAATGAGGCTGATAATTTATCAACAACTCCAACCAAAGAAACCTTTGCGAATTCTGATGACGTTTCCCTTACAACTAAAATGAAAGTTAGCTCCCCTCCAGATGCAAATACGGCATCAATGTCCACCTTAGAGCCGACTATTGATGTTATACCAGTTGACCTGCTTAACGATGAGTACTCACATCAAGAAGATTCAGTTATAAAGGACTCCTATTCGTTGAATTCGGGGAAAGAATCCGACGATCTCCAACACTCTCACTCTAAACCTGTTATTCCCGATCTCATCAGTCCAAGCACCGAAAATTCCGAAGACGACAATCAGCCGGATGACAAGCTCGATAAGATAACGTATAACAAAGAAGAAGGGGAAGTTCACTTTGAAGATATAGATTATGAAGGCATCGATGGAAATCTGATCGAAATTGTCGCGATTCCTGAAGAAAATTACGACGACGAATTCCTAGACGAAGAATCAACGACAGGAAGTGCGAAAATGAAAACTGGATTAGATAAAGTTACGATAGTTCCAAGTATACGAGAAAATAGTGATCACAGAGATGTGATTGTACAGGAAAACCGAGAGCCCGCCCCGTCCGACGTAGAAGAATCGGAGGAATCATATGATAAAAACGGTGAGTAGGATTAATAGAATATGTATGCATGTACAAAGTGGGGGTTGATATTATTTTAGAATTAATATTGATTTTATTCAAAAACTCGTCTTACCTACAAAAATGGAAGATGAAAACGACAATATCCTAGCATCAGAACATCAAGATTCTACTCCAGGACTTGAAAACCCTACAAATGAATCTGGTCCACCGGACGAATCTGTAAACGAGAAACAGATTTCTGCAAACAATGAGCAAGTTCATTTTCTTTATCCATGTTTTTATATTGTGATTGTATATACTGCCAATAAGATTTTTTTCCACTTTTTTTCTACCCAATAGTGGAATAACTAATAAAGACTTCCAACCTGATACCGACTTCGATCGAAATGAAGGAATCGATGACAAGTTCCTAACTCAAAAGATCGAACATCCCATTCAAATTGAGTTGCATAAAATTCCGTTGTCCCCGATTATTCTGAGGGAAAGTAAAAAGGCATATTACACTGATGGTTACACATCGATTCCCGAGCAAGAAAAAGGTAGGTTTTACATGTACATGCGACCACGACACTGGTTTCGCAAATGTAGCATTCCTGAGCAGAATTTTGACTGCTACCAACTAGCAATATTTAAGGCTGCTTTTAACGGATGCGGGGCCTGATTTGCGTGCTATGCGGAGCCCAATTTTTGACGCAGATCGTGTGTTCTGTTATCACCAGCGCCAACTACGCTGGTTGAGATCTTTATCCGAAATAATCAGCATAGATCTTATTTGTTTTGTCAATAAATGTTTGAGTGCTTCGCTGTTGGTAACTAGTATAAGACTCGTATCGTAATAGCACTGTTAACAAGGGAATAAATGGCGCCTGTTACTATGTGAAACATATCTGGCATATGTGTCGTCTTAAATTCCAGGGAGCTGTAATAAGTTTAGAATGGATTTTAACGAAGCGTCAAAGCAGTCTCAAGATTAATAACTTAACTAGGATAATTAAACTCAAATTTATCACTGGTCGATTACTGGGTCCAAATCCACAGAACACACAGTCAATAAAGAATAAGTAGATTACCGATATCTAGCTATATAACTTTGACATGCTTGATGATAAGTTATGATAAAACAAAACACCGCTAGTTCTACACGATACAGTTTGAAATTCGACCGGGCGCCTCCGATCGATAAGACTTGACGCAGTTCGCGTGAGGACAAAATATCGAGAGCAAAGCAAATAAACTTCTATTTGACTTGGCGTTTGCCTTCGATTATTATCAATTACATAAAAAATGTATGATTTCGTCTCTCGGGTCCTTTCCTAAAGGAATTAGTCCTACATTGCTTTCATTCATTTCAATCCGCCCCTTCCGCTAATCCTCTTAGTCTGCATAAATTCTGTTTAGCTTCAGCTTGCCAGTCTAATCCCTGCTTACACGGAGGAGTTTGCACAGAAGGAAGCGACAATTCGTCTTTTGCGTGCCAGTGCACCAATGGATATTTCGGAAGATTCTGCGAAACAGGTAAAACTGAACTATGAAAACTCATATGTTCATCAGCAGTTAAAGTGTGGCTTTTGCCGATGGAAAATGTGTCTATTTGCTGCTATTCCGAAGCAAACTTTCTATTTCCATAGAAAACCTTCGAAATTTTTGTAAATTCCAAATTCTGGAACCTATCCCCGACTGTTTATGGTAAGCTATTCTATTCGTAAGTGGATTAACGCGATAAACGAGGCATTTCTGTTTGGTAACCGTTGCAATCGGACTACTCCCTTTGTATATTTATAAACATCGTAGAAAGTGATCAATCTTTTACTGCCACTCCCAAAAGGAATTTTGTTCGTTCGTATAAGGCTTTAGCAGAAGATCTGTATTGCGTTAAATTTCGACATTTCACTCTTTTCATCGTTCAACTTGCAGAAGATATGTGCATGCCCGATCCGTGCGTACATGCCATCGGCTGCGAGTCCGGAATGGGATTCTACTACTGCGATTGCTTGCCGGGATATTTTGGGAAAAATTGCGACCAGAGTAAGAAAAATTTGGAATTGGAAGAAACGATTATTCAACCTGTTGACTGTGGTTTAAATAATATTAACACTTTGGTTTTTTCATTCCCTAACTTGAAGTTATTCTGTATATTAGGAACTAACTATTGCGACCCCAACCCTTGTGAACATGGCTCGTGTATAGATCAGAACGATCGATATTCTTGTCAGTGTACTGATGGCTATACCGGACGAAATTGTACTGAAGGTTTGTCTCCAGTTCGTTTGTAAATATTTTTTACATTGAGTCGACAACCTCCCGCTCATTTTTATCAAAATATATCGTTGGTATGAAGGATGCATTCTAAAAAATGAAAGCCTAGTGTCATCTGAAATATTCTGAAAACATCCTGCACTGATTTCTGTAGCTACTTCGAATTCCATTGCATATACTAAAATAATCTAAACTAAAAAATGAATCTTCATCATGTAACGCATCGAATTGGATTTGAAGGCTTAAATTATGAGCAAATATTTATTAAAGAATTCTTTAATTATTTAATTGGGATAGTTGGATTCTTACTTAGAAAAGTTCTGTAATGTCAATCTGTAAGATCGTAAATCTTTAATGTATTCTCATGCTACATTACCTCGTTGTGCACTATCGATTTATCATTGGGCTTAGCTGAGAGGCCAACATGATTAACCCAGATCCGTTAACCACTGCGAACTTTAACCGTGAACTTTGTTTGACATCTGATGAATGGATAGATTACACACCCTGTTCTAAACGTTAGCACTGTTACTTCCATCGTCAGCTATATAGAATTTGACCCTTCACGATCTTTAGCAAATATAAATGTTTTGGAAATAGAATGTAATATGTTTGTTCATCCAGACCTTAACGAGTGTGAGGTTCACAAGACCATCTGTGGCAATCAAGCTGTTTGCATAAACTCGGTCGGCTCTTACTCGTGCGTGATGCCAAGAAAATGCAGTTTTGGATACGTACGAAATTCTTTCGGCGTCTGTCAAGGTACTGTTGTCTGTATGTGGTCTTCGGTATGTTTGTTTTTAGCGATATGCTTCTATATCAAATTCAATTTGTTCGGATATGTAGACATCGACGAATGCCTCAATTCCACTCTGTGCAAAGGCGGGAGATGCATCAATCATCCAGGCTCTTACAGCTGCGATTGTGACATTGGATACAGAGCTACTGCGGAAGGAAATGGATGTGAAGGTAATAGACCGTTAGAAACATTACAGACAGTCGGTGAGAAAAAATCCATTGATAAGCGATTTTACTAATTAATACTCATTCTTATTGTAACAAAGATAATATTAGCTCGACTGTTCTTTATTCCAATGAACAACCCTTATTGCTTATGTCTAGATTATATAATTATAATAATATTTATATAGTAAATTAGATTTGTTTCTCATCGGAGTGAAATAAAATTGTATTATTGTCCATACAAGACGTGGTGGAGTGCGATTCCGTTGAGTGTGGTGGAACTGCGTCGTGTAGAAATACTATCGGCAGTTACGAATGTCAATGTCCGAATGCAAACGAACAGTACGATAAGAGGACGCAGAAATGTATCACACCGTACATTCAACAGAGAAATGACGGTAATTGTAGCTTTAGTTACAAAGAAAACCTCGTGTTCAATAACGAAACCAATGTGTTTAGAACGAAGAGAACCATGTTATCCAACACATTTTTCCTGTCAAAATCCACTCTCGACTAACCTTACCCGCCAAGAATGCTGTTGTACGATTGGACGAAGTTGGGGAAATTGTAATGCAAGGAGAAATTGTCCAATGTTACGTACATGTAAGCACATCTCCTTTTTGTATTCCTCTTCCTGTTCGCCCACTTTGAGATTCAACTCATATTGCAATGCTTACACCCCTGCACCACCAGAGAAACCCGAATATGCTTAGTAACACCATTCACATAGTTATACCAGCTAGGTAACCGCAACCGCCGACAATTTTTATATCTTTGTGTCCACTCATCACTATAGTCTGATGACTTGAATTTCAATCCTTATTTCGTTTCAATATTATATTCTCTTAATAATTTTGGGATACGCAATTTCACATTCGGTTTAATGTAAACCTTGTCATAAGATACTGGAACACTCAAAACATTTATGAATATAGGAAGTTTTAACATTCCTTCTCCATCGGTGATTTTTTTAATGTTATCACAGCTGCTTACAAAAACCTCTGCCCCGTCGGACGTGGGCTTTCTGGAACTGCGATGCCTTACAACGTACGTGATCTGAATGAATGTATCCTCTTTAACACCGATAAGGTTTGCCGAAACGGACGTTGCATGAATTCCTTTGGCGGTTATAACTGCGTTTGCTATTCGGGCTTTTACTACAATCGCAGAGTGCAGGCTTGCGGGGGTAAGTTAAGTTAAGTTTCATGACTCATGAAACCTAAACAGATCTATTTATGTCTGTATTTTTGTTTATTTGAATGCAGACATCAATGAGTGCCGCATGAGAAACAAATGCCGTGGTGGATTTTGTATAAATCAACGCGGATCATACAAATGCAAGTGTCCATCAGGAAGTGTACTGCACAAACACGGCTTTTCCAGTAGTTGCCGAGGTCGGTATAATGTAGTTCATTTCAGACAGTGATGTGACATTCACTGGTAATTTGGTATTCCGTTAGCATCTATTCAAATCACCAGGTGTTGGATATGTCAATGAGGAGTAATAGCATGTGCTTATTTAACTCTAATAATAGTACTGTAGCGAGACTCGGAAATAGTTGTCTAGATGTTTAGTTTGCCCACAATGTATATATGTTATGGTATGCATTTTGATTTGTGTTGTAATAATAATAATAACCATTTTATCTATCCCTAGCAACCAGGCCGACCATGCCAACTAGATTTCCTTATCGTCCATCCATGATGACCAAAGTAGCGGAATCAGCAAAACCCAAGGATAACGTCTTCAAAGACGTTTGCTTCAAGACACTTTCCCGAAATTACATGTGCGATATGAAATTACCTAATAAATATACGTACCAAGTGAGTCCCTAGTATGCTTATTGTAATTATAAAAAACATCAACAATTAGTTCAGTATTACCAGTGTTGATTTTATTCTTGTAAAGCAATGTTGCTGCAGAATGGGAGTGGCATGGGGCACGCTCTGTTCGAAATGTCCCGGCAGTTCGTCTAATGATTATAAATATCTTTGCAAACATCAACCAAACGTTCGAGTTCAAAAGCCACCGATCATGATCGCTGATGAGACCGAAGAGAGCAGCCGAGGTATATGTTTTTAATTTTGGAAACCTTGTAAGTAATACAACTATCTTATGACTACTTCAACCTAGGCATTCGTTCAATTTTCCTTCTCGTCTGTAAGCAGTAGGGATAGTTAGCCTCCCGGAGTAATTTTCATGAATTTTTGGTTTTGATGAAGATAGACATCGTGGTTAAAATTAGATGGAATCCTTCATTTTATCTCTGTATGTCGAATCTGTACAGATGCGGCGTTTCACGAGCGCGAATGTGGCATCGCCAGTGGCTGTCTGAATGGCAAATGCGTTCGTGCCGATGATGGATTTACATGTGACTGTAACTATGGTTACGAACTTGACGCAGAGTCGATGACGTGTAATGGTGCGTATCGTAATGGGATCCTGATAACGTTTCCAAACAAGTTGTGATATTTTGACTCTCTTTTACTTTAGACATCGACGAATGTAATAAGTTGTCGCCAGAACTATGCGAAAACGGTCTGTGCATAAATCTACCAGGTTCCTTTCATTGCGTCTGCAAAATGGGCTTCCAGAGATCGGTGTCCGTTCCGTCTCTTTGCCTTCCCGTTGCTTCTGAAATAGATTATTCTGAAGATCTTACAGGGGAAAGTGACTTGAGCTTAACATGATACTTTCCCCTATACTATATAATACGTTTAAAAACAACAAAAAATCACGCCATTTTCTTGCAGATCACGTGAATGTGTTGTTGTTGTTGTTGTGGTTGGAACGCTACTATGGTGTATTCCAAGCATCGTAAAGTTTTTTGTTATATCACATGTACAAGTACAGTATTGTCATTATCTTCGACGACAAATGAAAGTATTCGCGCAATTTTTAATAAGCAAATAGCCTGTTCAAACGACGACTTTGCGATGCAACACTTATGTTTCAGTGTTTTTGTTTTATGATCCTCTGAGTCGACCTAATTGTTATTTTAAATATTATTTCTATATTGTTATTTTATTTTCGTTCATGTCTAACTCGCTGTCTTCGATATATGTCATGATCCAAAGTGCTTCCAAATTTGAATCTCCCTATGAAGTTCTCGTCGGAAATGAACAGTTCATTCATTAGTAAAGTAATTTTTTCCCTTGAATTGTAAGTTACTTGTGATATAACTGTTACTAAATAAGTTCATAGTTCGTCAGCGATAGAGTTGACTAGTAAAACCCCTCCTTATCCTTATGGTCCACGAATTCTAGTAGTTTCACTGCAAAAACTGCTGTATATATCACTTTGTAATCTTTCCTCGTCAAATTCTTCAAAAGGAAATTAAATTTTCCGTTTGGATCATACTTCATTGGATATTTTTAGGATACAGTTTTGTTAGAGTTAGATTACCAGGTGTATAGTTACGGTGTCTTAATTACGAGATCTAAGTGAGGTGGATTTACTCAAAAAGGTATAATTTTAATCTCTCGGTAATTCTTGACTTCTGGGTGAACGGTCAAAGTTCAAAGGTAAAAAAAGTAATTGTTGAATATTGAATAGTTTGATTTCCACAATTGACGCGTCCGTTCGTTTGTTCGTCGGTTCAGTTCAGTCTATTCAGTTTATTTCTGGTACCCGCGGAAAGAGGTGGTACCTAACCATCTTAATTTCCAGGCCTACACAACTTAATTGTTGTTCTATACCTATCCCAGTCTTGTTAATACGATTTGCTACGACATGCATGCATTTTGCTCTTCAATGCGATTTATTGATTCACGTCTCTCTTTACGTTAATGTAATAAGGATATAATTACACACCTCCACAGGTACTCGGTTGAGTGTTTATATCTTTAATGCTACCCTTCAGTTTTGTGGCGGTATAGAATTTTAATTACTGATTATGAGACCAACTTCCCATACTCCCGGGAGATCACATCGGGCATCTACATCCGGTAAGCATTTAACTGAGTGTGTACGAATTCCTAAGTATAAAATATATGGTCAAAATACATGCTTTCTGGCTATTATATTTCAAAATCCTTCTAGGTTTTTACCATGCATCTGAAAATACTCTACCAGAAAGGTTGCTGCAGATTCGTTCTGAGAAACGATGCCAAGAAAGGTAATTGCTTGACGTAAAACTATAGTTTTGTCAAATTGAGCTCATTTACCAGGTTATGGTTGTGCTGTAACATAATGTATGACAGTTAATCGTGATTTAAAAGGCCTTTGCGAAGAGCTGCTGGTAGACCCAGCTTGAGGTATTCTCTCCTCGCAAAGCCTGGCCAGGATTAATAAAAAAATAATCTTATTTGAAAAAAACATGACCATGACAATCTTTTCATGCTTAGCTCGAAGTCTGTGGGTAACAGGATGGTGTATTTCTACAATACCAGCGAATTCACATCATCTACCCTCTGAATTGAAAATTACATCTCAACCCACAGTGCATTTGTGTTATCTGATGAATGTCTTATATTAATTCATCTTAATTTACTGCAGGCCATTAAGCTTATATGACAGAAGATTTGGTAGCCGAACACCAAGTAAAGTCGATTGGAAAATAATGAAGAACGTGAGAATCCTTTACCTTACTAGTATTCTATCTGTTATTCTAGAATTCCATATTATTTTTTCTGAACAGAAATCTCACCGAAGACGATCTCTTGAAGTCCACAGGTTCACAGAAGTTGACCAAAGAGAACAATTTCAAATTCTAATAGATCAGTATAAAAGCAATAATCAGTATAAACCCGATTATCCAAATAATTCAGTGTACTATAATCATCGGAGAAATGATCCATCTGGAAATAGGCGAGTTTCTCTTTTTTAACCCTGAAAAATTAATTTGGCATTCCCTTTCATTTTGTTTTTATGCATATGTCAGGATTACAAACGGTGCCGATTGTACTATTATAGATTTAACTGACAAATCACCTCCTGAAAGAGAACGCAATTGCAGCAGAGTAAGTGTTTATATTACCTGTAGTGTATAAGATGTGGTTTTGAAAATATTTTGTCCTTGATATAGTGATATAATAATTCCTTTAGGATCTTCAGGATAAAACAAAAAATGATCATGTTAGAAGACGGTTAGTAGAAATTGTAATGATTGACCTATTTTACTTGGCCTTAGAGGTAATGCAAGTTTGTTTTCTCTCTTCAGTTTACAGGAATTGAATCCATCAAACTCAAAGACTCCTGTGGTTAGGGTGTCACCAGTTAAAGGTACTAATTTTATCAACCTTTTTTTTCGCACTTCAGATCTACTACATNCTCAAAGACTCCTGTGGTTAGGGTGTCACCAGTTAAAGGTACTAATTTTATCAACCTTTTTTTTTTCCCACTTCAGATCTACTACATATTTTCTTATCTGATTTTTCTCTGCTGAACAGTTAACAGTTCGGAAATTGTTAAGAATAACATCCTATCAGAGTTAGAATCCTGTCAAAATATACTTTCCAAATGAAATAAATTTATGTTCATGTTGCTTCCTTCAGTTGCTATCATAAGATTATTGAATCTGTTGTTTGCATGGATCAGATTTTCTGTCGGATTCATATCTAAAGACGCCGAAGACTGAAAAACAAGAAATGAAAAAAGATAGGAAGGAATGGACGCCGCCAAGCTCTGCTTTCTTGTCACAAAATTTTATTCCCAACTTGTAAATTTTCTATTATTTTTTCTGTCTATCCTCATTAGATATGAAGGTTTTTTTAACTTTTGCATTTTTCATGTTGCATTTTGCATGTTCAGAATGAAAACATACAGCCATCGTGAACGACAGCGTGCGAGGGAGAAATTAACTGTGGAAGCCAAGCAGCGACAGATCCATGAGATGGTTGCAGAAAAGGAGGCTAAATTGGCTGAAATTCTGCGAAGTAAACTAAAATTCCAAGAAGAGAAAGAACCTGAATTTGTTGAATTAACTCCGGTATAACAATAATAATATTCTATGACTGTATTTCATTAAAGATGAAATTTTTGAACATAATTAATAACAGTAATATATATGTCAAGGAAATGTCCAGTGCAATCAACAAAGCTCTCGTTCCGTATCCAGCTCAGGGAGTTTTGTCCGACTGCTTTAATATATCTATCACAAGAGAGCACATGTCTACTTTGTTTGGTCTAAATTGGCTCAATGATGAGGTCAGTGTGTGTAACTAATGTATATTGTTCAATTATTCTGTATTATTTTGGTTATTCGATTCAGAAATTAATATGGGACATCTTGATTTAGTTACGGAAGAAATTAAACTAGAAATTTTTTTCTTTCCTTAGTAAATGTTTGTTCCATGTTAATAGAATATCTATAGATGTGAGTATCTTAGAAATCAATTAAACGATTGTGAGCATGTATAGCATGCCTATTAATTGCTTATGTGTTTTTCAAATCCTCTTCAATTCAGATTATCAATTTCTACATGGAACTAATTGTACAAAGATCAAAAAACTCAAAGAATCTCCCTTCAGTCCATGCGATGAATACATTTTTCTATCCCAGACTGAACACACAGCAGTACTCCTCGGTGCGACGATGGACTAAACGTGTCGACATATTTTCAAAAGATCTCATTTTGTTTCCAATTCACCTCGGTGTTCACTGGTGTCTCGCAGTAAGTTATTGTTCATGATTGGGACATCATTATCATAAATACGTTTTTACGTTAAATTTCTTACTAAAATGAAAGGTCGCAGACTTCATAGCAAAAGAAATTCGATATTATGACTCGATGGGAGGCAAAAATTACAATTGCCTTGAGACTCTCAAGAACTATTTAGTCAATGAGCACATGGACAAAAAGAAAACTACTTACGATATATCAGATTGGAAATTAATAGTCATGTCTTGCAAGGTAGGAATGAATCTCTACATTATAAACATCCATTGTTTTTTTGATTAAGTGTACAACTCAATTCATTGCTAAAGGATAAATTCTATATAATCTAACGTTGCCTGTTATATGGCCCATAGCTGTATTTGCTTTCTATTTTCAGACAGTGTCAAAACTGAAATTTTTCAATTTTTTTTCCAGTCGATTCCTCAGCAACAAAATGGGTCGGACTGCGGTGTGTTTACATGCAAATTTGCTGAATACATTTCGTATGGGTCCGACTTCCATTTCGACCAAAGTAAAATGACGTATTTCCGGCGTGCAATGGTTTGGGAAATTCTCAACAAGAAACTTCTCAGATAGTTGCATACTGTTCTATTCTAATAATTGCTGTAGCATATCAAGGAGGTTTCCTCGCATATCTGATCAATCATTTTTTCCTATTTATTTTGAAATTCATAAAGTGATCTTCTTTATCGACAATTTTGCTTATTTTCCCTGTACTGTATTTTTTCTTGGGCTGGGTATTTTGTTACTTATTTTTTTACATCCCTGACAATAATAAACCTATTTCTTGGGATGTGTTCTATTGAAATACATGTTCCAATACAAAAAATAAATGTTACATCGATATCAGTGAGAATGTAAGATACTAACAGCAAGCTTTATTATAGAGTACCAACAAGTTCCGTTCATCTTCGCAATTAATTTATAAAGTATGTACTGTCGAAATTATCGGTGGGCAGAGTCGACTAAATTATAATACATATCACCATCGTGGCCGACACCGCGCAACGTATGGAATTTATGTATCCTCTACTGTCACCTAACGTTGAAATATAATTTTGAAACCATGTAACGATCTTTCTATCAAAATACAAATACCCACGAATATAGAATTACTGTATGGTAATATTGTAATCAGTAATGATTTCTAAATATGAATTTAACCCTTAAATTGTATGTAAAATCTTTTCAAAAAGTTTTCGGATAAAAATGTTGAAACTATTTATCCAGAAAAAAAGAAGGCAGTACCACGTGACTTTGTTATTAAGTCGCTCATTTCGACTTTGGAGAAATGTGAGCGAGATTTCAGACAAAGGTGAAACGTGTTAACATTCCTGCAGTTGAATTTTCGACGGTGAGGTTTTATTCGCAGGCTAAGAAGCCTCCAAGTTGGACTTCTGCTGGTCTTCAGTGCTCAGATGTTATTGCAACTGGTGTTCTTGGCGATTTAACTTCTACTGGTGAGTGTACGTCTTCTCTTTTTACGCCCACATTTACCCACTAAAAATCGCTAATTTTAAACTAACTTTTTCCTGCTATCAGTATTACCCCATATAACTATCCCTGACGTTAACTTAAAGGAACTGTCTGTCTTCTGTACCATATGTTAATACAATGAGGTGTCTTGTTTTTTATGTAAAAATATCTGGTGGTTATACCACCCCCATCATGACCTAAATGAATTTACACTGGCCCACTGTATGCATAGTCCCAATACTGAATTTCCATTAGGTAAAGGCTGTGATAATAATGTATCACTTTCTATTGTCTTAATATATATATATATTCTGAATCAGTTCCATTATCATAATTGTGTTCCCTTGTGCTCTTAGGTGAATATACGAATATAAATTGTTTATCCGTGATCCAAGCTGTGTTTTTCCTACATTTGCATGGGTTGAATTGAATATTGACTGAATTCTAAGCAAGCTACTTTTGTGCCTAAATTGTTCATACTATAGATCTGTAATGCTCGTCAATCTTCTATCTTTGCATATCTGAATGTTCTTTACCTCAAAACAGCTGATCATTCAAAAGATAATTGTCTAATCTGTCTTAAAATGAAAGTAACCCTGGATGATTATCTCCATCGATAGAAATAGATTGGATAAATGACTACCAATATCATTCAAATAGTGTGGGTGTGTGTGTACATGCGTTGATGTACAGCTGTCGGGGACTGTGCAGTAAATTCAATTTGAGTTCTCAATAATTTGTAGTTGAAGCAATGATTGCATATCCCTAAACTCAGCTCTCAAACTGATTTTGTGTAGTTTCACTTTCATTATACTTAGGCAATTAGGTACCTACAGTGCTTAGAGAAAAATATGGGAATTCACATAAGAAATGTCTATTATGATCAGGTCTATGTCAACCTTTTAGTTGTGCTCCCTCTCATGGGATAACAATGTATTTTTGTTTTTCTTCTAAGAATGTATTTTCAAGAATGACAACCTAGGTCACACCTCTTGCGTATACAAATAAAGTGGTATCATACTGAAATAGTAGCAGTTTATATTCCACTAGATGATTGGGAGCTTGGGATATCAGTATTTCTTAACGATATCGCCCACTTTCTTTTTATTTCCTGTTATTGTCTAACCTAGAAGTAAAGTCCTATAGTTAAACTAAATCTGACGTTTTGTCTTATTGCGCAATGTTTTGTTCGAAGTTCAGCACAGATACCACTCCGTGTGGGTCACAATTGAATGTTTAATATTCGCAGCGACTGTAAACAATGAGAACTGTTGAGTGTTGGCAGATGTCGAAATTACAACTAATTAGCTTCGCATTAGCTCGACAACGGAGAAGGGTTAGAGAGAAATTAACGTTGATTCCTCCAGCGGCTTTATTGCATTGGTGGTTTGACTACCGTTTATTTTTGTTTATCAGACACAGGAGGCCTTCAGACAGGAAGCGGCCTTGTCTTATAATAGATCTTAACCTGCTACGCTGCCTTCAACGTTAATGCCGATGTGGTATTGTTTGTCGTATTTCCCTGTTGAGATTATCGTCAATGCCGCCGCTGGGAAATCTTGTGGGATCGCAGCTCGTTTATGTTCGTGTCACCAAAACAAAGGACTTACTTAGTGTGACTCAGATTTGCCACCCGGGCTCGATTTGTTGAGTTCTTCGTCCAGTTGCGTGCTGAGCTTAAGCCGTTATCACTATCTACTATTTACACAGTATTTAAACGCGTATCATTATTGTAATAACACGACGCTAACTACGGTGTCATTACCTTTCCATCTGAGTTTAATAAGCACCTTACTTCATGTCGAAAGAATTGCAATTATGGGAGACGCCATGAACTTAATTCTTTCCTACATTACTTTTATTCATTTTCCGCGGATTTTACTGCCCATCGGTCACGATGTATCTTTGTACTACTGTATTGTAAAACTACGACGGGTGAGCGAGGCTTATACGTTAAGTACAAAAAATTCCGACTTCTCTGTTCAATTTCCAAGTACGATGGCTCTTTTGTCGTGTGAGCGCCAAGTCTTCGCCACAGATAAACATAAATTTTCGTTTTATTAGCCCTCGGGCGGCCAATTAAATCGCGTGTAATAGGGTAAATGCAACGCCATTTCGAGCGCTACCAGGAATTAAACAGCTCATTATTGGCAATTTTCCTTTCGTACTTATATATTCGATGTGTTTTCGTTCGAATTTGCGTATAACTTGTACAGTATTTCTAGGGACGTCCATTCTGGCTGAAGTTTCGCATGTCCAACGCTATGTTTACCACGCTGACCAATTGCCAAATGACAATTATGTGATTTCCGTGATGGTACTGCCATAGGGAATAAAGATGCCAATTGCATTTTCATATTACCTATGCTGGATTACCGAGACACGTTTTTGTATATTCTAGCGCGTTGAATGGTAGTAGGTACGTTTAGTATTGCACGGGAAGGGTATTTTGTGTTTGAAATCAGGTGGAGCTCTGTAAATTACTTTCTTCCTTGTAATCGTTATTTCGCCGGGAATTTTTACTGACGTAATATTGTGTAAATGAGCAAACTAGATAGGTATTCTTGAGCTGATGTTCATATTCTCGACACTTGTCTGTAAGGTTTTTTTTCCAGAAATTGTATATTACCATGATAATTCGATAAGTATATCGATAAATAGATTTCTTCATTCGTGAAATCGGATATATCGTACCATTAAATTGTTTTCTGTTATGATCTATCGCTTTTCCGCTTCCCAAAACCGAACTTGTTAACTTTAACGAGTGTTATGACTACCGCTAGCACTAGAGGAAGTCGTTATCGAAGATTTTCTGAAGGAGATATACTAACAGCTTACTTGTATTTCCACCTTTTTCGCGTTGCTGATAAAAACGATAGTGGTTCTAATGTCAGGTTTCAGGTAGAATCGAAACATGATAAGGTCTTTAAGGTCGAATAAATCCAGAGTTATGCGGAGAGCTGCAACATTTACGGGATAAAGTTTGTTGTCGAAGGTCGAGTTTAACGCACCACATCGCTGGCTGCGTGTTTTTCGAAAGCTAGAACAGTTTCAGTTAGCTTAGATCAAGTTTCTTGTGTGAATTGCTGCGTTACCTTCGCTCGAATAGCAAAGCGGTTTGATTGAATTTCGGACTTTTGTCTCTTTGAAACTGACTGAAAATAATGCTTGTACTCCTTATTTGGCGATAATTACGAGCCTGGAACTAGCGAGCAATCAAGTAGTCTACCGTATCCCGTATTCATTACTATTTGGTATTCGGAAATATGATCGCTCTCAGCTCCAGCTCAGTTCGTTAGGAACGCAATGCTGAATTGAAACCTTTATCCTGCAGCGTTGTGACGATATTGTAGTAATACCGTTTTCCAGTTTATTTCATTCTTAAGACGGTAATTTATACGGTATTGGCATTGGTGTGCGATATTGGAATTACGATATTTCTAAATGCGGTGTTAGTCGGATTGCGTTGGTCCGCTTTTTGAACAAAGAACGGGAACGTTTTATTTACCTTATCGGACATTCCACAGCAGGAAATAGATTTGAATTGTTTGCCTATCGTCTGCCTTATGCCATTTTACCTGAAGAAGAGGTTTAATTTACTTTGGAGTGTTTAATTTAATCCTGTGATATCAGGTGCTGTCGGACACGGACTTACTTTACTATAGATTCTGGAACGGACGGTTAGCGGATAATACATCGATAGATGATGTCTTTGCAATCACCGATATAAATACAAGCCGCCACCATGCTTCCAAGTATCATTCAATGCGCGTAGTATGACGAACTTTCTCCTATTTGGGTCAATTGTAGCATTTTTGCGGTATGATGCACATGTACAATACATATCAAAGGCAGCGTAAACCACTTGGCACGTAAAGGAGACAGCTGGATGAACGAAGGAGTATGTCGTATGAATCTTTCTAGGCCATTTATTTCGTCCATTGTTAGCCATGCCTATGAAGTGCCGATAGCGATTGAGTTTTGTCGAGTTAACTTATGTCAAGGAAGACTTTGGCGACTTTTTCCTAGCGCTCGTTACACTCGATCGTCGTCCGCGGCTTATCTTTCATATCGCAGTCGCGCCGTCGCCGTTGTTGTATCAAGCGTGGTAGATATAAGAATATTTCGATTCCGGACGATGATTTTCTCCTATCTTAAATTATGGGGCGTAGTTGCGTAACGCCAGTCATTCTCGTGCAAGTGTGTTTGCTTTGTACGTGTACTTAGGTAAAACGTTTGGTGCCAAAATTTATAGAAGAAATTATAGTCCGCTTTGTCGTAAAGTAATTTTCGTCGTGTTGTAAAGTAATAAGAGAACGGTAGTTTTATTGAGCGCTGGTTAACACTTACTTCGCCTTTGTGTCGGAAACGGGGTCAATAAAGAGAGTAAGAAATTCGGAAACCAACTCATCACACACCGATCGAATCATTGAAGCGAAGCAACTTACAACTGTAGCAATAATAATCGGTTCTATTAAGGCAATGTGTAGCGACAGATAGGCGTGAGGTCCGTTAACTGAGCGTACGACTTTGCCCTAGTTATGACATAGATACGCTAGCCAAAAACGTTAGGGTAGTCAGTTTCTGGAGATAGTTTGAGAAAAAGCTTGTGTCAAAGTAATATGACGTGTGTGAGTAATTTATATGTAAAATATACATATAATGGTTTACATACGATACTTGCACATATGAGGGAATTCATTTCCGTGCTTGTAAGTGTTTTTGGAGAGATACCTTAACTGTTGTAAGTTCAATTTAGGAAGTTGTTTGGTTCTGAAGGAAGTTGTAATTGCAGCTTTTTTGATGAAGGAAATTGCCATTTTTTCCAATCGTTTTTGAAGGGAAGTCAGCATGCACCATTTTTTTGCCTTGCTATAGTAGGAAAGAATTAGGAACAGTGCTTTACTAGATTGATCAACCTAAGAAAACTGGACTAACTAACAGCATACCAATACCAACTTGAGTGAAATATATTAGAAACACATGGTATATAAATGTCGCATATATTTGATATTGTGGAACAAATCACTTCGAGATTGATCATAGTTCCCTGATCACCAAGCTATACTACGCACTATAAGTTGTATGAACTTTTCAGTCAATTGAGTATTTGAGTTGATATATATTTTTACAATGTATGTTGCATGCTACAGGTAGATGATATCAAAATCCACATTTATATCTATCCTAGCCCAGATTGATATTCTGTGCAATGGTGTAATTGAAATTTATCAAATTAGCTGAAAAAGATTCTTAGTAACTGAATTTTATCATGTTGCTTTATCAATTAATTCAACATTTTTATCCTTAACAGGCACATTTCTCTTGTAGTGATAGAACAACTCCATTTTATCCGTAACTGCTGTCCGAGAAATGCAATCTCCTTACTTGGAACCTGCTAAAGTCGGTCCCCCACCCGCATGGAGATCAGGTAACAATCAGAATACTGAATAGTGGAGTACAGTAGCGGATATCTAAAGCCGATAAGTACCGGAAAACCAATAGCTGGCTCATATAGCTCTTATGAAATTCTCAGGAGGACCTAATATGCCAAACTGGGCCTACAAATCAGACTCGGCTCCCGGAAGTCGACAAGTTCAATTGTGGCATTTCATATTGGAACTCTTACAAGATGAGAAATATCAGGTACTGACAAGTGATATGCATGTTTCGATTCAGTTTTCCGGGTAATAGCTGCAAGACGATCGACTGATTGGCGTTTCTTTGGCGTGTCTACGTAACATGATGCATGAAATGTGGGAATGTCTGCGCTACTGCTGGTATTAATGGTAGTCTGTAATAAATCAGTGTTTCAATTTACATTTTGTTAAATTATAGGACGTAATCACTTGGCAAGGGGAATATGGCGAATTTGTCATCAAAGACCCAGACGAAGTGGCAAAACTGTGGGGAATACGAAAGTGCAAGCCGCATATGAACTATGACAAACTGAGCAGGGCTTTGAGGTAAATTTTCAATGGCCTATTGCCTTATCTTGATCATGTCAGCCCGACTCTATAGTGTATTGATCGTGCTATGATGGTTCAGGTCGAGAATATTTTTATTTCGCATTTGTTTCGGCGAACGCTATTATTAGCGCAGGGGAAACTGTCATATTTACAGATCACACAGTCTTCCTGGAAATCATCCCAAAAACATTTCCAGAATTAATTATTGACTTATGTTTACATTTTGCTACTCAGGGTACGGTACGCCTGTCACATTGTTACATTAGGTGGTTTCCAAATGCCAATTAATTGGAAAAGAGCAACTATAAATAATTCATTGTTTGATTTTTTCTATAGATATTACTATAACAAGAGAATTTTATACAAAACGAAAGGGAAACGATTCACATATCAGTTTAATTTTCGGGAACTGGCTGCACCAATTGGTTTGACACCCCCGCTGCCTCCAAACCACCAGGTAACTTATTATTAAATTGGAACTCGTTATTAAATAAAATGTTTTCTACACCGTTAACGTTTAAATTTTGTTCCGTCATCTGATAAGGCATCTTTGTTTTGAATGCCATCAAATATTTGTATATGCCATTGTAATTGGAACTGTACTTTACCCTCATTTCTTACCTAACCCACAATTAGTTACATACCAGATTTTACCGCATAGGATTACGTCATCCTATCTGCACTTACTCTTGAGTTTGTATACAGGGTTGGGTTAATGAAATACTTTGAAGCGTTTCACGAAGTTATATATTTACTGATAGTGATCAGGTATCACGCTCCACTTACACTATGCAGAAGACATTTTAATATCTGCATAGATGTTTGTAATATAATCATTATCCCACATACTCTTTCAGTCCATGTAGTAGTTCATCATTATGTTGTGAAGGATCCTTCATGATGCTTAGCAAATACAGTTATTAATCATAACCTTCATGAAAGCACGGAAATTTTTCGAATAACTTTGACTTTATAACTGCTTTCATGCCAATACCGGCTTTGTTGTCAGTAAAAACAACTCTCTAATGCATAACCTTTATAGCTATTTCTCCTACACTGAGATAATATGATTCGATAGTTTACAAGGGTTCATAGCATCCTGAATGACTTTGCACTATAAAGCATTGCGTTATCGATATATCTTCTGAGAATTTTTTCAATATAATGCGACTGAGACGTTTTCATATAAGGTTATAAAAACGTGATCACTTGACTTGCTATAGTTTCCAAGGTACAGTAGGTAGGCGACGAGACATGTGTTCTTATCTAGACTTAACATTCCATTAAGTGAAGTTGCATTTTATTGTTTATTTATATTCACTTCACACAATGCTTGGCAAAACATTTTACATTCATATATCTATAATTACCTGATACTGCCCCCTTGCATAGAACAGTGTAGTAACATTGAAAATGGTCAATAGGCAATTTATACAATGTATAAAATATTATGTAGCACAGTAATCTGAAATAGAAATATCTTTTCAAATAGCCTTAAATAAATTAAATATGCCACAAAATTTGGCAAGAATGTGTTCTGTAACGATTTTTCTCACATAAGAAAAACTGAATTAGTTACTAACTGAAAGTTAGTTATTCTGAAATAATTTCTAATAAGTTGTTTTAATCAAAACTTTTGAAGATATATAACGAATTGTTATCGAAATTCTTTAAAATTTTGAAATTCCTCCAACAGAAAATGCTACTTTACTCGAAACTTACTTTGTTTGTAGAAAATATGTCAGTTTTGTAATTATTCCACCTGTACTCAAAATGTTTACCTAGTTTTTTTACCTCAGCAGTTTTACCGCTGATAATGATACCGCACGACACTTTTTCAATGTTGGGTTTACCACTGCACACAATGTGTGTATAACTCCATCACCGTCTCATTACATATTATTTTCTTTGTTAGATGTCTCCTAATGCTGTTGCGATGACTGCAAATATATTCGATATGACAAGACGTTCAATGATCAGCGTTCCGGTATGTCTTCACCTACACCTACCCCAGATTATCTTAACTCTCTTTCACTAATAATCTATGGTTCTACATTTTAATTAAGAGGTTTCTTACATTACATGCATATTTTAATGAATATTTAAAAATACCATATTTAATTAGACTCAATTGAGGCCCCCTGGATCTCTGTTCGTGCCTGGCACAGGAAAATCGGATTCAAAAGAGGATGTTTTCTCGCTGCAAGAGTCCCCTCTTCACTCGCCGAACATCGTTCCTCTGCCGCCAAAATCAGGTTGGTTATGAAGTTCCAGAATTGTATCTTGAATTTTTTCCTAATTGTTTTATCTCTTCAGCTACTGCAGCACGTCTACTCCGTGGTTCTGTCAGCGATGGCAGCGAAGAATCCCTGGTAACTTCCGAAGGTGATTCAGAAAATGGCTTATCACGCCATGCTGCCCCTGTCAGTCCATTGGTTGGCCCGATTGGTATGCGTGGCTATCGCTGCCATCCTTCAGTTATACCAGGGCATTTCAGACACCGTATCACCCCGTCTGCCCTAACAGGACTCGCTCACTTATATCCTGGTAAGGCATTCAAAAATTTATCTATATTATAATATGGTGCTTAAAATGTATTCGATTTACAAAATAAATTACAATGTATTTTCAGGGAGTCCTGGATTTTTTCCTGCAAACCTACATCCGTTGTTCAGTAATCACTCGAATCCTGGCAGAATGCCATTGAATTTGTATCCTGGATCACTTCCCACCACTCCCACCTATCTCGGTTACACGCCAAGCCCCTCGTTTTCCCCTGGTTTCAGTCCCGCTCAAACGGCCAGTCCAGGAGTTCACCATGCAGGCAGAAAGCAACACTTCTTTTCATTCGATGTTGATGACATCAAAGCCTACCATAGGTTAGTATATGTTTGATGATGAAGAGAACCATTGAAACAAAGTCACTAACTTATCCGTTAAATATTTCAGCCGCGATCATCCCGCACGAACATCTCAAGTTCCGACCGCTTCTTCGAACCATTCCCATCTTTCTAGTACGAATGGATTTCTTTCTCCTTCGACACCGCATACTCCTTCGATGTTGCTCTCTCCCAGCAGACATCATGGAAGCAAAAATGGTGTGTCTTCACACGGGATGATCAAATTGCAGAAACCTCCATTAACTCGCAAAAGAAGGTGAGTCCATTTTGGTAAAATATCATAACATTTCAGGACAATGCTCTGAATTTTTCAAAAAAAAATACACCAGCAAGCTATTGCCAAAATGGATTCACGTACACTTATGACACCAATAGTAGTATTTAAATCAACAGTAGGAAATAGTACTGATAAAACAACCAGTAGATGGGTTGAGATAGTAGTCCTCATATTTATTTGATATCTTAAAGCTAAACTGAATCTCAAATTTAGATTTAATTTTTCAGTAATGTTGGAGACAGTGGCTCTGCAGCTAAGCACATTAAATCGGAGAGCAAAGACGACAGCCCCCAGCCGTTTCTGACCCCAAAAATCGAGGACTCAAACATCAGCTCTTCCTCTGACTCCTCTTCCTTCACCTCTTCCATGCTGCATTCAGAATCTTACGTTTCGAATGACACGTCATTGGACGCAGACGAAGAAAAGATTGATGTTGAGACAGTTTCCAATGCGGGAGGTTCTTCTAACAGTTCCACTTTGAATGAGAGCCAGAGACAGTTGAATTCTACACTGAAAGATGCTGAAATGTCAGATAGTTCTTTCTCGTCATCTGGGGTAACATGTCCCAACGGAATAAGTTTCAACAGTGGCACTGATGCCATAAGTTCTTGTCCTCCCAAGCTACGTTTCAAGGTATGCAACGTCATTATTGTCTTATTAAGTTTCACTTAAGAAATCTCTAGAATAATAACTAGAGGTTTTCAACTACTTGAGAACGCTCTAGTGCCTCGTTTACCTATGTTATTATTTTTATATAATTTTTTTTAGTTGTAGCAAACTCTACCGACAATTGGATACTATTTTTTGTAGCTTCAATAGCTTTAGTTCTATGGAGAAACAATGGCTGAATAAAGTTCCTGAGTTACCATATATATTGCTAAGTAGTTCAACAAAATATTATTTGACTGAACTCTAGAAAATGCTATTTCATACAATGGTATAACATTCAATTAGTTAATATAGATGTCTGTATTGTATTTGTATACTTATCCTAATATTCTACTTTAAAATTCTGTTACAGAGCCTAAGATCAGAAGACACTGATGCAGATGTGAGCGAACATTTCGGTAACTCCCTGTCTTTGAATTCGCCGTCCCACCTCACAAAGCCGTCCACTCTCAAAAATGCACCTGTGTTCAATTATGCCTTACCTCCAGCAGGTATTTCTACAGTTAAATTTAGTATTAGGCAAATGAGTTCCGCAGTAGGATTCTATTCCTTATTGCTGTTTTTTTTGTCAGGTGTCCGTAGCAATATGTTCCAATACTATCAGCCTAGGTTTGGCAAAACGGATTTTACCAACGTCCAAAGAAAGAAAAAATCAAGGTCTGGGCACAGTATCCGTGATATTTTGGGAACTGAATCAAGTGATGACGAAAAGGAAGAAGCAGAAAAAACAATTGTTTGTGAAGTTGTGGATTCTAGAGTAGATCGGTTGGTCAAAACAGAACCAGAGACAGAAAATCAAATGGATCCAGACTATGAAAGAAAAATGATGGTAATGAAAAGCAGTCCCAAAACTGACTGCGTTAAGCTTGAGGCAAGTAGCACTGATATTAAATCGGTTGTAAACATGCCTGCTGATGCACAAAACATTAAATCGGAAGTTCTATCGTGTGAAGAGGATGAGGAAGAGGATGTTTCGATTGATGTGGATGACGAAGAGCAGTTATGGGATTAAATTTTCATCACAAGGAGGAGAGAATTCCTATATTGAAATGCTGTACACTGAAAGGAAGGAGAGTGTCACATTATTTCTTCTTTGTCAAGCACCAATACAAGGATTATACTTGCTAAATGAATTCTGCTGAAAAACGCAATGAAATTCCATCCTATAATGGAGTACTTCCCTAGAGTATTGTATTGGCATTGTATTTGTGCTTTTAAAACAAAACTAAACACTTTTTGCCAAACTACATGATCTACTTCATATATATATATATATATACGTAATTGTTATTAGTACGCTTTCCTGCCAAACACTTTTTTCCGCCAAAGTCGTTGCAACTCAGCGATGCCAACTTCTACAAGACAGAGTGCCTAACCCTTCTGTATTGCTGTATGTACCTGTGTTGAATAAATTATTGCTGCAGGCCAAGGACAAGAGGTGAGACGAATGTGTGCAAGTTCTATGAATTAGTGCAATTTTTTAGTCACTTTGTGCAGTTCTCACAATCATTTTGTAGACACTAGAAATTATCTTCTGCAAAATAGATTCATTCTGCATCAGTAAGTTCATTGCTGTCATGCCACTGATGTGTTATATCATCTGCTATTTTGAAACGGAATTCATGCAATATCGATGATTGGGAAAAACACAAAAAGTTGCCACAAAGACAAAGCATCTACCTATTATTTCTCTACACATTTGTATTCTGTTCTAAATCTGTAGAAGATAAAATCAGATATATCTCCTTTAACTGTTTGTAAGCTAGGGTACTCTTGCAAACAGTATATTCTGTACAATTCCTACTGCGATTTATTTTTTAAATTACTTTTAATTGTTTTCTTCGAAATTTCATCCAATCCATCTTTTTGTTGTTGTAAACAAAACTTCAGTTGTAATTCCGCAAAGTGATGCTTTCACTGGTTGTGCAGTGACCAGTTATGCAAGTAGTCTTTGATCTATCCACCCTCTTAACGTTATTTCAATCAGCGTTCTAATTTGCTCTTTTTGTGATATGTAGTCTAGTAGTGCCAAAGTTCATTTTATTTGAATTTTTAAGTGTGAACTATCTATCTTATTGCTTTGTGAATTCCGCTTCGCAAATCCTTGTTTCAATTTATTGCCATTTTTAACAGCCGATTCTAATCTTTTTTAGCTTTCGTACAGATTCTAAACTTCTTTTTGTAACACTGCTAATTATGATCTTTACAGACACCTATTTCTGTATGCAACAGTGTAAATGATCGTGCTGTTAGGTTACTTCTATGTTCCTGTGGATTGTTGAAGGCTGAATCTGGTTTAGTTTGCAATTGAGTTTCAAGGCATTTCGGTTACTGAAACTATTCTTTTTGAGTAAATGAAAACATTTTTGTAATGAAATTCTCCAACTAACGTTTCATATCATAAATTTTCCAGCTTTAAGTTAAAATCATGACTGCGAATAATTTTTTAACATTTTGATGACAATTTGCTAGCTTTCCAGAAATTTAAAATTTTTGAGCAGTATTTTTATTTCGACGTTATATTATAAAATGTGTGTTCAAAGTATTGAAATAATGGAAATATTTTTGCCTATTAACATGGAGAAAGGTTGTTTGGTTGTGTTAGGTATTTCAATTTACAGTCAAGTGATGAAAGATCCCCAAGCATTGTGTTGATGAGTCAGATATATAAATATGAGAGGATTTCACTTTGAATACAATTCCATGGATCAATGTAATACAGTATAGTACATTCATGGAATAGAACTGGGTGGATATTTCTTTACCTAAAATTTAGTCTGCTAGTCTTCAGAACAACAATTTCATGCATTTTTAAAGGACCAATGTTCTTACCATACGCACGACCGCTAGGTGACGGTATAGAACTGGGTGGGTATTGCTTCAACGTAAATTTGGTTTGGAAGTCTTCAAATCAAGTATTCCATTCTTTTTCCAAATTTCAAATTTTGTGCTATTAATTATAGTTTAACAATCGTTTGGATTAGGTAATAGGGAAAATTCCAGAAGATTTGTTATACAACTGACTGAATTATTGAGCCACGTCGCTTTGTTATGGTGGTTGTTATGAATTACCGAATAATTTTTCTTTCATTGAATGCTCAAATTTCATTATTTCATTGAAATCTCAAATTTTTAGCATCCATTTCAGCACTATTCATTGCTCAAATTAGGACCCTACCTGAAATCTCGCAGGCAGCATTGCCACATCCACTTGACCATTTTGTTTCTGAATATCTATTCTCTTGGACCTAGGCAAGTTGTGAGTTATTTTTAAAAATTGAAGTCTTCATTTTTCTGTATTTTATATTCAAATCTGTAAAGTCATTGAAAGACCTCGATCTAAAAGAAAATGAGTATCAGAAAAGCGACACATGCTGGCAGTTGGTACTCTAGTTCAGGTACTGCATTGACATATGATATTCATTTGTGTGTGTGTAATGGGCAGTGATGATTTATGTGATTGCTTTTCAGAAACGGAGCTGAATAACCAGCTTAGCGGTTGGTTAAAAGATGTGCAATTACTCGGTCAGAATGCTCGTGCAATCATCGCTCCGCACGCTGGCTATTCCTATTGTGGAGCATGTGCTGGTCATGCTTATAAACAGCTGCAACCTCAGTCTATGTAAGAAATACAGTGGATGTCGCTCATTGTAATTGCTTTTCAATGGTTTTTGATAACAATAACTGGCTTGTAACATTGGGGGTAAATAAAATATGAATATGTTTTAAAACCGATCGATATTGATAACAATACCCGATTGATAACATTATCAGTGACCATAGTAATAAGTGACGTCAACTGTGCTAGGGAATTTTAATTCAAACTATAAATGACAGATCTATAATTGCATCCATGAATAATTTACTAAAATATACAATCAAATTACCTCACCATCTAAACAACATCAGATAGTAGCTTAATAATAGTAGCAAATCACTAACATGGGAGATTCAATCTATCAATTACTTTCGGAGTAATAGTACACGTAATAGAATAAGTTACCGTTTTGAATCAACTACAGAAGATACGATTTGAAGGGCTGTTGGTATTGCCACAACCTAGAACCCTACCTAATGGCATTGAAAATATATGAAAAACAGATAATAGATGACTATTATGTCATAACATGCACTATGCATTTCTTCAGCAACACTTTTGTTCACCATAGAAAGCGAATATTCATCTTGGGACCATCTCATCATGTGTATCTACCTGGATGTGCTTTATCTTCAGTAGAGCAGTATGAAACGCCTTTCTATCCACTGCAGATCGACCAGAAAAGTAAGTACTGTTGCCCCATGATTTTCCATGGGGAAGCCTACCCGGAAATGTGGGATCCAGGAAATAGAGGGTTTACCGGATACATATGGTCAGACTGCTAGTCTGGACATCTTCTCAACATTACCAACTAATTCGATTCCTAGTTTATGAAGAACTGAGAGCAACCAAACAATTCACTTCAATGAGACCAGACACAGATGAAAATGAGCATAGTATCGAGATGCATTTACCTTACATTGCAAAAGTAATGGAAAGGTATTAAAAACGAAGCATAATCCCCAATATTGCTATTCCTGTTACATGTGACTATTGGGAATTGTTTTTTTTGACACAGGTGCAAAGACAATTTCACCATCGTTCCTGTCCTAGTCGGTGGTTTGAGTAGGGACGACGAAATCTCATATGGCAAAATCTTCAGCAAGTACTTGGAAAACCCAGAAAATTTTTTTGTCATATCATCCGACTTTTGCCATTGGGGTGAATAAAATTTGCTATGGTCTTCAATGATTTTTCGCATTGCATACTAAATTTCTTCCTTGCAGGTCGACGTTTTAAATACACACATTATGAGGAGAAACATGGAAAAATATATCAGTCGATAGAGCATCTTGATAAAGCTGTGAGATCACTAAATCCTTTTATTCAATCAACAGTATCTGTTATTGTAGTGATTACTGGTTGGTTTGAGAACAGACTGTGTAAGGAATGTTAAAAATTTATGTATTGAAAATTTCCAGCAATAGTGGCAGCCTGTACATATGACCCATTATTAGGATTTATGAGTTTTAGTATAATAAGTAATTTTGTACAGGGGATCAAATGCATAGAAGAATTGGATTCGGAAAAATTTCATCACTATTTGAAGACATACGGTAATACAATATGTGGAAGACATCCTATCAGCGTTTTATTGAATGTGAGTATGATTGGCTTGCACCTATTTTATTTTTGCCTCGGTTCTGTTACATTCATTCATCTGAAGTACGATATTTTTTTCAATATACTTTTTAGAGCGTTGAAGCACTTCACAAAAAGGGTGTGAAACAGTTTTCGTTCCGATTTCTAGATTATAGGCAATCAAGTAAATGCAAGCATCAAAGTGACAGCTCTGTTAGTTATGTAGCTGGAGCTCTAGTGTCTAATTAATGTTAATTTGTTCTGTTATATATTGTCGTTGTCTTTTATTATAATCGAGTGAATCTACTGTCATGATTGTCAAGACTGTTTCGAATGTCCAGTACCAACCTGTTATAATGTGGATTGAGTGTATGAGGTCAATAAAATGTTGAGAAACCGAGTACTGTAGTATAAAATATATGTTTATTATTACAATTGTTTGGTGGCTTAGTTAAATGTTTGTGTTGTGGTATTTTCCACTTGAGTTTATATGGTAGTTCCGAATCAAGTAGTGCGGAATGACCTTAATTAGCAGCCTCGCGACTGTCTGGAACTGCACGACAAAAGCTAAAAAGTAGCTCATTTTAGGAACGAAAAACTCGCCCTGTGAGCACTGCAGATCACGCATGGTCGCTGTAGGTATCTGGCGCAAATATACTTTTGATGTTCATTTGCACTGTTAACGAAGTATCAAGACGGGCTGAAATAACTTCAGCTGGGGCTTTAAAACAAAGTGTCAATTTGAATTACCCCTGCGTGAAATTCAACCGCGATTACAAGAGGCTGCCGATCACAAACATACTGTCGGGAATTATAGCGCTTCATTGCTTTCACACTTCCATACTATTCTGGATACCATGGTTAATAGATTAGGGTTAATATAAACAAAAATAAGGCACTGAAACGCAAACTAGAGTAATGATGTGTGAGGGCGAACAACAGATGGCGTTTACGCAGCTAGCGCATTTTTCACTATGCGCGCTGTTCAAACGTCGAAGCATCGTTCGAACTCTGAATGGAATTTCTCTCAAATTTTAAGTTCGAATTCTGGAGCGTTCGACGTTAGAGGCGGTTGAACTACGATGCATCACTGTATCTATCGCTCACGAATAAAGAAGAAACTGCGTGTGTGTATGTTCGTGTGCGCATAACTCCTTGACTCGGCTGGAAATTTGCTCGGGTCTGTTGTCAACGCTGAATGCTGTTTCTGATTTTCATGAAGAGAAAAACCCGGGTCTGGAGGGGATAAAATCCTAATTAGGGTCACTCTAACAGCCAAATAAAAATCTACAAACATCATTTTCATTTGCTTTGTCCAGGACCAATGCATGTCTGGGCTAATTGAGCTAAAAATCATTCCCATATATGCATGTCCCTGCTATCTATGGGATATCTACAATCTTTTAACCACTTAACCAGGCAATCGATGCTTTTAATAATTTTTTTCAAATGACAACTCTGAGCTCCTTGCACCCATAGGGGAGCAATTAAGCTAGTAAATATATAGTTTTGTTGTGCTATGATGGAACAATTAATTAACTCTGCGAAAACTACAACCGCTCCTACACCACAGTACTCGTTCACAAAGAAAAAACGAAGAGAGTGAGATAGGCTGAAGATACTCGTTTATCCTTTTTTTTAGCAGAACGCATACAAAAGAGGCAGAGGAGCGGTAACATTGTTTATTTCGTACGCTACATCTGTGCTGCTATCACTGCTGTGTCAGTTTAGCTTTGTGTTGAGAGACCTGTGAATCGTCTCAGTTTTTGTGTTCTTTGTCTGTCATACAGCGTATAGGCAAGGGTATTTCGGCATGTCTGTTGATGAAAACGGTAACGAAGTTCGTGATCTTTCCAAGAAAGAAACTTGGGAATTGCGTAAGAAACATGTCGGGTAAGTGGACAAGAATATTTTCTGTGACTCTTGATTGTGTTCAAAATTACAGTGTTCGAAATGCAAATTTATATTGTGTTGAAATACAGTGTATTGTGTATTTAATACACAATTCCAAGATATATATTACGTTTCCTTTTAGATCCCCCACGGCAGTATACTTCGAGCACGATCCGATAAAAATCGTACGCGGCGAAGGTCAATTCTTGATCGACGAAAGGAAAATGAAATACCTTGATTGTATCAATAATGTTGCACATGGTATGAATGACACTTCAGTCTACTGTTTATCGTTTGCATGGTGACTTTACGCTCTAATATGCCTTACTATTAGATTACTAGAGGGTAATTGTTTCGAAAAATATACTGTACGTAGACCATAGTTACCATTTAGTATTTTAGTTAATAAGTAACAATACTCGGGAAATAATATAATGAAGAGAAATAGATGGCGTGTCGTCATTTCCTGCCTGGATTCGTTGTTCTGCTATCAGTGTAAAGAGCTGAAGATATGTTTTTCGTTTGTTCACTAGCATTGGTTCAATTGAATTAGACCGTAAACTTTTCGTAGAAGAAAACAGCAACACTCTGAAGTTTACCCGATAGGTTGTTTGCTTGACTTATCACCAAATTGTTTATTGAGCAAACGATCGGGCTATTGGATGAATTTTTAGGGTGTTGGCGTTTACTCTACAAACACAGTGCTGTAACTTACAACGTGACGCGTGATGAATAATCGAATGGAAGGAAATGGTAGTACGTACTATTTCCATGTCCGTGCGTTCCCTAAAACTTACTACTGTGCCGTTTGATTCCCATTTTGTTATAGCAGTTTAATATTGTTCAGAATTATATTACAGAATTGGGAAGATATTTCCATGGAAATAGTGACTAAAATAATTTTTAAGCCGCTTGGTTTGGACTTTGTTTAACTGTGTTAGGTGAATTCAAATATATTCAAATTCAAAAAGTTCACTGTAGAGTAAGAGTTTCGTAATCCAGTTCATTCCGTAAACAGTTAATATGAAATGTCAGCAATTCACTTCCATGCTTCTTTAACACGAACATATTTTATTCTTTCGTTTTCAGTGGGCCACAGCCACCCAGCTATTACCAAAGCGAGTGTGTTACAAATGTCTCTGCTGTGCACAAATTCCAGATACTTGCACGATAATCATGTATTGTGTGCTCAACGTCTCGCCAGTTTATTTCCGCATCCTCTTAACGTCTGTTTTTTCACGAACTCTGGGTAATTTTGTTTTCATTGAAATCAGTAGCGTCGCAAACGCGTCGAGCGATTGGCCTCATGTTATAATATTGACCTGTCACCTAGATCGGAATCGAACGACTTAGCTCTCGCGCTTGCGAAGTCATTCACCGGAGGACAAGATGTAATAACACAGGCTAATGCTTATCACGGACATGTGAAGTCATGTTTGGATGTCAGCCCATACAAATGGAAACATCCTGGAGATGGGCCAGACTATGTTCATGTGGTAAAATAATCGACGTGACTAATAATGTGCAGACATTAGTTAACTGTTCATAGAGAAAATGAGATCAAAATTTTTAGTATAAAGAAAGTAGCCTCTAGCTAAAGTAGCAGGATCTTATTTCTTAAATGTATTGTCGAAAAATAATCAATAGTGTAGCATACTGTCATTAACTTAAGGCTTCGAGCAAGTTGTTTCTAGTGCTAGTGAGCTAGCTAGTGCTAGAAATATACAGTACAGTATGTCGTTGATAATGGATCTTTACTAAATTTAACATGGGGGTCACGTGGCACGTGCATCCCATAGTATTGTATGTTCGAAGGCACCGGCATATAGTTTCTCAGTATTTATGTTTTAATTCATATTTTGATTTCAGGTCTCATCTCCAGATGTTTATCGAGGCATACACGCTGATAGCGCAAATCCAGGTCTGGCCTACGCAAATGAAGTCAAAGAAACGATCCAAGAAATGGAGAGAAAAAATAAAAAGGTGTATATTCCTGAGTTATATTGCCTGTACGATTTCCGTTCACTTAACTTGTGCATGTTGATCAACAGTGTCAATTTTTAGGTACTTTGAGTCACCTGATTCCTCTTCGGGAACCTATAGGTTAATAGTGGATGGCTGGGGTCTCTCACTCATATATAGTGATTTAGAATTATGGAAGTTTTATTTCACTAGAGTTCAATCAACCTTGATAAACTGACATTCTTTCTTTGATCACACTAAGCAATTGAGCGCGAGATGCTTTAGATTGGCCATGGCCAGTTCAGTCTGCCTAATTTGTTGGTACTCTGGTACGGCTGGATACTTTCACACCTAATTGTGCGAAATAAGAAATTTTCCTTAGTATAAACTTCTGTAATTCCGCCCTAATCTGTGTGATTTATTATATCACCGCTAAATAAAATCTAATCTTCGTTACGTCTACGTAATCTGTTAAGCTTTCAGCGTTCATTATGGAGTCGATGCAGAGTTGTGGTGGTCAAATCATCCCACCAGCTGGATACATGTTGAATGCATTTCGGTATGTAGTATCCTATTAGTAGCCTGTATTTTGATCGGCATCTTTGTCACCCGTGATGATGGTCTTGTCGATTAGCAATCTACTTGTTCTTTTCGAGTAATAGTTGGACATTTGACGTGGAGTTGGTACCATTTCAATAACTAGCGATAGTGTTGATTTTTTCATTGTTTGAATTTTTTCTGAATACATTTTCACTCTTTCAGATATGTTCGTGAGGCCGGTGGTGTATGCATCGCTGACGAGGTTCAAGTTGGATTTGGTCGTGTAGGAACTCATTACTGGGCTTTTGAAATGCAGGTATGTGATCTTAAATATAAAGTTAAAGCCGGAATAGCCGGAACATGACTGGCATAGATGAACGTGATTATTCATCTTCTATTCTCGAAATAGGACTTAATTCCTCGATTAATTATTGTCAAGGAAGAAACAACAATACATCTGTTTATTTTTATATAGGGTGCTGATGTAGTTCCTGATATTGTAACTGTTGGGAAACCTATGGGGAACGGACATCCGGTGTCGGCAGTAGTCACCAGAAAAGAAATTGCTGATAGTCTCAACAGACAATATTTCAACACAGTGAGATTGCCTAATATAGTTGTCCGTCGTATGACGTCCAACCACGAAGCAAATTATTCTCTTTATAGTATGGTGGTAATCCAGTGTCTTGTGCCATCGCAAACACAGTGATGAACATAATCGAGGAAGAGAATCTTATGGAAAACGCTATCGATGTTGGCCAATACGCCCTTGAAAAACTACTGTCTTTAAAAGACAAACACTTGATAATCGGTGATGTTAGGTATGTATATTTATTCTTAGCTAATTTAGTAATACAATATGATAAATATGTGTCAATATCATAGACAATTCAGTGTGACAGTTTAAATCAACGTTTCGAAACTATTGTACCAACTTGTTGATATTTTTTGTGCTTAATTCACTTCCAAAGTTAAAACTAGCTTGTTAACTGCATGTGATATGGGATATTTGCTGGTTGATGCCTCGATATAGCTGAATTTCAAATGTTGCCAGTTTTTTTATATCAAAGACTTAAAGGTGTCCAGGGACTGTTTTCATTTGAAATAAGCAGATTACAGATTAATAAATACTTCCGGTACGGTAATGACAGTTCTACAGTCAAACTTCGATACTATGCCACCCTTTGGGACCGAGAGAAAGTGGCATAGTAGCGAGAGTGGCATAG
>QXVX01000555.1:1011-23162 GCA_013436065.1 Halocynthia aurantium | reverse complement strand
CAGTGCTATACTAAAGTCACGGTATCTACACGGTCCACTGTTTATGAAAATAATGGGGTCATGAAAATTTGAAAATTTCTCAGTATCACGAATCCTTATTGAAAATAAAGCCTTTTTTTTTATTCAACTCGAAATGTTAGGAATATCCTTATAATTTACAAAAGACCTTCGGACAATCAGAAGTATTTGTGTAATAATAACTTTGCCACTATTATCCATTAATTCCGCATGCATTTGTTTAGTACCTGGTAGAAACTGAGAAAACCAAAATACTTCTTGGATGTAAACTTGTTTTCATGTAGGAAAAAGGCATTCTTAATTGCTCTACTTCACACCATTCTAATGTTGTTGAATTATTTTCCCTCCAGGCTCTTGATGACGCCATTTCGCTCATGTCTCTTTGACTGAAGTCATTCTAAGATACATTGGTTGAAGAGTTTAACCTGGTTTCGGTTGTATCAACCCACTTGTTGACATTTCGCTTTTCTGCTGACTTGTATACTCATGTACAAAATATATATTTGTGTAAGATTTATAAGATTATACTGTGAATAATTGTGAACATCTAAATAAAGAGTTACATGAAATCACAATTTTCTTTTGCTATAGAATTTTTATGTCTTACTGTTCCATTAGGTAAATATCTGGTAGGCTTCAGAAATTCCACCATCGATATCTGTTTCTTTTAATTGAAGCTATATTTTTGCCACTTTAAATCCAGTTCGATTCGATTTTGGCCGGTTAGCGGTTTCGACAAGGTGTGCTCATGTAAGATTATCGGTTTATAAGCGATGAGATTCGATCTTGGTTTTTAAATCGGTTCGAGTTTATGCGTGCATGTTATATTGAATCGCACCGTGTATATTATTCGTATCACTTCACAATATCCGTAAGATATTAAGTGATTATAGTTCCTTGGTTTTTCTTCGCTCTTTATGAGCCTGCGCAGATTCCACATGAATAGACTTCATCATGAATTTATTAGTTCAATAAAGAAATTTATAATATTTACATTTACGTGACGAGTGATCCCCCAGGTGCACCATCTAGGGGAAATTCCCCGTAGTAGGTTGCCCCCTAACGGAATAAATTTGAAGTTTACTGTCGTGTGACCCATATGCACCATCTAGTGGAAATTCCCCGTAGTAGGTTGCCCCCTTACGGAATAAATTTGAAGTTTGCAGTCGTGTGACCCACATGCACCANGGTTTTTCTTCGCTCTTTATGAGCCTGCGCAGATTCCACATGAATAGACTTCATCATGAATTTATTAGTTCAATAAAGAAATTTATAATATTTACATTTACGTGACGAGTGATCCCCCAGGTGCACCATCTAGTGGAAATTCTCCGTAGTAGGTTGCCCCCTTACGGAATAAATTTGAAGTTTGCAGTCGTGTGACCCACATGCACCATCTAGTGGAAATTCTTCGTATATGTACTAGGTTGAAGAAATGTGATGCAAAGGACGGCATGCACACCACGGAGGCACCGCTTTATATTTAGACTAGTACTAAGTTAGGCTTACTAGTAAAAATAGTAAATTACTTCCTAGCTACTATTGTAATAATCATTTTTTATTTCTAAGTAAGAAATAATGAATGAATCCTCAGGTTATAGCGTGGCCAGTTCATCAGATGAAGAAGAGGAGGAAGAAGACACTTGCATAGACGTAGATGATTCCTCTGATAACTCTAGTTCTAGCGATGAAGATACGAAACACGATTTCCCAGCAATTGATAATATTGTCTTAAAAACGAAAAGTGATCTGTCTTTCGAAGAACTGTTATCACTCAAGGAAAAAATAGGTTCGAAGTCCTTCAACAGAAATATCGTAGAAGAAATAAATGAATCTAGAAGGGAAGAAAACAATGCTGGGTTATTACAGAAAAGTAATTGTAGAGGAAGTTTCAAACGCGAAAATCGGAATCGCCCACAAGAAATGTCTTCGAAAAAGAAAAAGAAATACCGATACGCAATTGGCGAAAAAGTGGGAACAACACGAGACCCAAGATTTGACGATATTTGCGGATCAAAATTTAACGAAGAAGTGTTTGATAAAAGGTATACGTTTTTGAATGACATTCGAGATAGGGAAAAGAAAATTTTACGGAAAAAATTGAAGAAATCCAAGAGCACTGAAAATCGCACCCAGATAAAATACCTACTGAACAGGATGTCTAACCAGGATAGGGAAAAAGCAAGGAAACAAGAAGAACGTGATGTTTTCATGTCATGGAAACAAGAGGAAAAAGCAAAAGTAATGAAAGGAAAACGTCCATTCTTTTTAAAAGTTTCTGAGAGGAAAAAACTGATCGCGGAGCATCGCCACAAGAAGCTCGAAGAGAGTGGGAAGCTAGAAAAAGTTTTGGAAAAGAGAAAGAAAAGACTTGTCTCCAAACAGAGAAAAATGTTGCCACCAAGAGAACTCCAGCAATGAAATGTATTTGTTATATCCCGTTTGGTTCAAGCACGAATTTGAACCTAACCGAACTCTTAATTGAAAAACCAGAACAAAAAACTTGGGCGAAGATAGGATGCTGTCAGTTGTCTCGATTGGTGATTTAGAGATTCTGTACAAGTGCATTTATATTTTGTTTTGATGAACACTGCTAAATAATTTTTCAATCTCACATTTACCAGGTGATGCACCTTATTTTTAATTCCTAAATTTACACCAATTGTTGTAGTCCTGAGTATATCATTCAATAGCTTCATGTCATTTTGAATTTATTTGTTACACAATTCCAAAGCAGTTGTTTAGCAGTGTTTATTAAAGATATATATTCTTTTACTCTGCTGGGAAATGAGGTATCACATGTATTTAGAAACCTTTAACTGTATTATTTAGAGAATATGACATTCTGACTTGCGACCACCCATGAAACCGTTTATCTGAGAATTCTGATTATTGATTATCCCAATAATTCTATCATTTCAATAAATTATTATTATATTTCTCAGATTAGATTATTTCCCATTAAGTTTAACCAAACATGACTGAGCTTTTGGTGACTGCTGTTGGCCAAGATGTGTTCGAAAAAATTCCTTCCGAAATCTCTGCTAAAGTGGAAGAAGCATTCCAATCCAAAGTGCTCGCAGCTGAATCATTGCAATGTGAAGTGGAAAGAGTGAAGGCGGACTATGGTAATGCACAGTTTTTTACCCCTTGCTATTGTTTATTTAATTTCAATGTGTATTCATTTAATGAGGTGATTTTGTATTATTAATTATAACAACTGTTGTACAAAAGAACAAAAATGTTACGAATTTGACAAAAAGATCATTGACATATCGAGTCGTCTTGATGGAGAAGCAGCCACTGCTTTAAAAGCCACGCAACACTGCAAAGACCTGGGTAATTATTATTTGTAATGAGTGGAATACTGGTTGAACCCTGCTTTTAAGTAATCAGGCCAATATTTTATTGTTGATTCATTTCAATATGGTAATACTGACGTAATTTATTTGTCAGAAACGCAACTTAAAGTGTCCCAGGAAAAATCCAGCGGTATTGAATTGAGTTTCACTTCGTGCCAGGGAGAAATAGGGGCCTTGAAGCACGCTCACGATCTCTGGAAAACAGAGAAACTATCCATGCAACATCTTCTTGATGAGCGTGACCTTGAAATCAATAGGCTGAAGGGTAAATTATAAAGAATTTGCTGTAGGTGAGAACGCCGCAAATTTATATTACCAAACAATTCTTCTACAGATGAGTGGAAAACGGTGTCTGACAAGTTGACTAGTACAATTAGTTCTAAGAACAAGGCGGAGGTAACAAAATTTTCATTATCGTAGTATTATAGTTCACTTAATTGGGAATTTCTAATTCAATCTTTTTTGTTATGCAGCTTGAACTTGACGAGCTTCAAAATTCTGGTGTGACTGTTCAGTACCACAATAAAAGACTGGAAAGAGAGAAAGAGCTATTGAGCGAGCATAACAAACAGCTGTCTAATGAATTAACGACCAAAACAAATGAACTGAACTCCGTCAAGTTGACAAAGGTAGGTATCATCTAATATATATCACTGAAAAATGATATGAAAGCGTAGATTAAATATGTGATAAACTCACAATAATAATTAAGGAAAATGAATTGGTGTCTCTACGAGGGCGTCTAGAAGTCAAGATGGATGAATGCAAGCAAGCTGTTGATACTACGGAAAACCTTCGAAGTTCCAATACGCTGTATCAAACGAAAATTAATGAGCTTTTGGAAAAACTGGACAAGGTGAGACAGTGTTCTTTAGCAGATGTAATGTTTAGAATGTTTTTCATGGTATCTTTATGCTCTGCTAGGCTGCTGAAGAGCACAGGGCCATGGAGGAATTGTATCGAAATGAGATGCAGCTGCAGACAAAACTAGCTGATCTGTACAAAGCTTCGGCCAAAGACGAAGAGCAAAAGTCAGAAGAACTTGCTTCGGCTGTCAAGGAATTACAGAATCTTGTTAACGAAGCTGCGGAAGGTGACAAAAGCCTATCAAAATATTCCGAAATGCTGTCTTTAGGTTTTTAGGAAATTGGCATGCCATATTTTTGTGATTCACTTTTTTCAAATGGAGTCGAGTTCATGAAATTTCATTCCAGCAAAATAACGTTATGGTAAAGGCATATAACATCGAAGTTCTGCAGAAAACCATTTAAGTTATGATGAATTTATCTACGTAAATTTTGTTCATCAGCTGAACCACTGCCCTACTATAAGTCACATTACTGTAAAATGGAACCCAATGTATTTTATGAAATCTTATATTCATTGTAACATTTATTTAGCTAACTTTATTCTCATGGCCATCTTAATTTAGCTAACAATAACATCCAAATGGAGGCCAATGCTTCACAAGACAAAATCAATGAACTCTTGAAGTCCGAAGAAATGTGAGTCGGAATTCAATTAAAGTATTGAGAATAGAATAGTGAATCGAAATCCTTGGTTTGATTTATTTTTACCTCACTTCGTTTAGGCTGAAAAAGGAGCTTGAACAAGCAAATGATTTACTTGTTGCTAACAAGAGTCGTGCAGGCATTTTATCGGAAGATGAGCTAGTTCAGCTGTCTCCGACTGCTGCTATGGCCAGCAAGTTCATAAAATCTGGNATAGATACTGATACTGACGCTACTGAAGAAGATAAAATCTTGAAAGAAAAATGCCAGACATTAACGGATGAAGCGAATCTTCTCAAGGGAAAATTGGAGAAGGCTCAGCGTGCTATAGACCAACACAAAGATGTTGCGGCTGCTGCCGAAGAATCTATGAAACAGGTATCGTGTAATTTTCGTGAGGATTATTGTGGATCATGGAGAGGGTATCTGCATAAAGTCATGAAATTTGTCAAATACGAAGTAATAAAGATAAATGTGTCGCATATTGCATTGCAGATCCCTGTTTTGATTTAATTTGAAAGATTAGTAGTAGTATTTTACAACATTTCTAATGGGAATTCCTTTCTGATATTTTAGGCAAATGTCGCTAATGAAGAATTGTCTAAAACTCTGGAAACTCGACTTCGAAACTCAAGCGAACATCAGATAAAACTGGAGCAACGCATCACTGTGCTTGAAGATGAGAATAGGCAGCTGAATAGTAATAAGACTAGCTTAATAAGTATGTTTACTTTTGTATTTTGAGCTTATTCTTATGCTATAGGTTGGCAGCATGATTAAATAACGATGTACATATTTGCCCAGATATGAATTTATTCTATTTATCAGTATATTTTATTGCTCTGTTTCAAATAAAGGTGAGGTTGATGTTCAGACAGCTGAACTGAAACATCAAGTCAAGTGTTTGCAAAATGATTTGGATTTGGCTGTAAAGAGTGAGAAGACGGCTCGCAAGAATGAGCAGGATGCTCGTAAAGAACATGTAGAGCAGGTAACTTATTAACTGTTATCACTTTTGTAGTGCAGGGCTCTAGTCTTTTATTTTCTCTTCCAATCTCATATTCGTTCTTAGTGAAGTATATATCTAATAATGTATATGAAATAATGTTTATTGTATCATGTGGATAAATGTTAGTATTGTTTTTTATTATGTAAATTCTGATGCATTGACAGAAGTTATTGGGGATGTACAGCAAAGGATTTCTTACTGTCAATTACTAGTTCTCATCCAGTTATGCTGTATTGTAAACAACTAATAGTTTTATTAATTACCTTCATGTGTTTTAGACATCAGTAGCTCATGAAGCACAGAGCAAATATCAGCGGGAAATGTTGCTGCATTCAGAAACTGTCAGAGAACTTATTGAACTTAAGGCAAGTAATTTAAAAATAGACTTTGTCTTTGATCCTATCTTGGTGTGGGAGCAACAGGCAAATGTTTTAAAGGTAAATTTTTTAGTTGGCCCAACAACTATTATATATTTCTATCTCAGGAGAAGTTTGGAAAGCAGGAAGCTGAATTGAAAAGTATACAGAAGAGCACGCACGAGTCTCAGCTCTACCTGGATTCAACAAAATCCCTGTGGGAGAAGCAGAAAAATCAACTCGTCCAGGAAAATGAACATCTGAAGCAGAGGGATGGAGGTAGAAGATTATTTATTTCTTCTAGAGAAAAGAACTTGTTCCATACTAGCTATTACATTTTCCGATGTAACAAATTTCTGTGCATTTGCAAAACCTAGTTATTTTTCAATCTACCTAGTTCTAGTATTCACCACACTGAAACACAGCATTTAAGCATGATATATAAAATATTCGGAAATATTTTTTTCTGGTTTAGAGCTGAACAACCAGACATCATTGCTGCATGCTCAGATTGAAACGCTCAGCAAGCAGTTAGTAAGTTTCCAGCAAAAGGCAGTGTCGTCATCACCTTCCAGTCGCTACAGATCATCCGTACTATTGTCACCTCAGCATGTATCCGACAGCACGGAAGATAAAGACAAGTCCAATGAGCAGCTGATGGACATCATCAAGTTTTTGCGAAAAGAGAAAAATCTCGTCGAAACGAAATTTGAGGTACCTCATTGCATTAATATAATAATTTTTAAATTGATTAGTTGGTTTTATTATAAGTTTGGCCATGATCACAGGTTGCAGAATCCGAGAGTAATCGCTTGAAACAACAACTGAGTCATCTTCAAAAACAACTCGAAGATACAAGAAAATTGCTCCAGGAAGAACAAAAAAAATCGCAGGTAACACTTTCAAGATGTTGAACTTTCACCCTAGTACTTCTGTAGGAATCAAATCCTAAAGTGTTTTGTTTATTAATCAGTCAACCCCTTCGGAATTAACTCAACACGAAACAATGATGAAGAAGGTACAAACACTGAATGTGCTCTCTGACAGCAACAGAATGTTAAGAGATGAAAAAGAACGACTTCAAGAGGAACTGCAGATGGCGAAATCCCGAATTACCAAACTAGAACAGCAGGTTTCTCCTGTGGAAACACAAAATAGAGATTATGCAACTCAGTTGGCCTCATTGAAGGTAAAAGAAATATTTAAGATTTAAACATTATATTTTCAAGTAATCCCACAATGGAAATCGATAGCTAACTTATATAGCAAATCTTCACCTATGGAGGCAGTGGTTCGTTGTTATAATACCAATGTTAATCACAAATTTCCTGTCCATTTCTAGTCTGAGAAGGCGATGCTCGAGCAGGACGTACAACGGTGGCAACAGAGATCTCAACAGCTTATTCAATCCCCGAAGCGGCAAGATCCTGAGGAATATCGTAAACTGCTTGTCGAGCGACAGCAGTTGAACAAAAACATAGATCAGCTTAACAAAGATCTGACAGAGAAAAAGTGAGTGAGACATGTGAATACTTGGTTTACAATTTGTTGAAATTGGAATTGAATTATTATATCTTACAGGCTGGAAATCTCAAACTTGAAAGGTGAAATAAGAAAATTCGATCAGCTTAGTGAGTCTCTGAAGACTGACAATGCTACACTAACTAAAAAAGTTGATACCGGAGAAACTGAGGCTAAAATGAAGCAGGCGGAACTTGATGAAAAATCTAAAACTATCATGCAGGTATGCTCGATATATGTTACATTGCAGAAAACATTTAGATCCTTTTTTCAATTATTTTGTATTCTTTGTAAAGATAAGGAGAGTGGGTCGTAGATACAAGACACAGTATGAGGATGCACAGAAGAAACTTCAGGAAGTAGGAAAGCTTCCTTACCATTCTATCATGTTAAAGTTATCCGTTATTTGAATCTCTGACAACATTAGCTGATAACCCTAATAAATCTACTATTATTTTTTTATATCTTATATAAACTCAGCTCCAAGCAAATCAGAAATCAGATGAAGAGACAAAAGAAGGTGGTCCTGATTTGGAAACGACCGCTAAGATTTCTGCTATTGAATCGATGTTGATGAAGACCAATAAGGAAAAAGAAGAGCTACAGAATCAGCTCCAAGCTAAAAATGCAGAAGTTGACAGTTTAAGAAAGCAAATTGAAGAGTTGAATGCCAAGGTAATCATACTTATGCCAATCTAGTCATAGCCTATATTGAACTATATTTCGAAGAGCAATCATACTAAGAAAAATGAAGAAGAAAGAGCAAAAAGCTTTAAATGTTTGTTTGTTTATTAGGCTTCTGATGATTCCAAAGTTAGCAGTAGTCAGTTTGTCGATGAGAATCAAAAACTCTGTGTCGAACGAGATGAGCTGAAGGTAATGTGTTATATGATATTTTTAGTTGACAGAAATGGTAATGTATATTTTTTAATGTATGTTGCAGAAACAACTGCAAGAAAAAGAAGAGAAGTCAAAGAAACTACTCACATTGGCCAAAAACAGAATGCAACAGATTCGCCGTGAGAAAGAGGTATTTGGTTACTTGTAAAATAGTACTGTCCTAGGAGTTCCTGAAAATATTAATATGAATATTATACAACTAACATACAACAGGGGATAAATCAGATATGGAGAGACTATTTTACTAAGAATGTAGATTCAGAGGGATCAGTATATTGATTGATATGGAGTATTTTACTGAAACGTCTCATTTGATACTTTGGTATTTCCTGTGTTGAACTTTTTAGTCCCATTATAATTTGCTGTCTACTCTATTCATTCTCTGGAACAGCTTGTAATGTTGTAGCGAGTACTAGTAAAGAGAACGGTACTAGTATATAATATCTCTCATAGGATGCCGTGACTGAAAGAGATCGTCTACGGGCTGAGGAGCAGAAGTTCGCTGAGGAGCTTGAAAGGCACAAGCTTAATACAAGGAGCGAAATAGAGCAAAAATCTGAGCTTCACAACAAAGTATGCTGATTTCTTATAGAATATATTTCCATGTCTGACTTTTTCCATGAACTTGTAGATCGAAGAACTTCAGAGACAGCTTTTACTTGCCACTTCCCAACAGCAACAACAAAGCAAAATCACAAGCCTTGTGGGTCACCACCTAACTGGACCTTCAGGCACAATGGAACTCAGAAAAGCTGCTAACATTAGACCCATACCAACACAACGTGTGAGTCAGGTATCTCCTATACGAGTCACACGTACCGCACGGGTTATGCCTGAACCTCAACAGGAAGTGCAAGAGGGTAAGACTTAATTTTGCCTAGATTTTATTACTTCCATTGTATTTCTGATTGGTGTCTTATTTGTACCATTTTAGGTGTGGCAAGTGAATCACAAGTTGCTTCCTCCTCAACTCATACTTCAGGTATGATGATTCGTAAGTCATTTGATTCCTAAGTTCCTCTCATCATCTTTTCTTCAATCTAAATAAAATATACCCTGCATTGTTGGATGCTCATATAAACAGCATAACATTGAGGGCTAAAATATTGGGTAATAGCCATATCGTATTTTATTCACAGCCTCTATAAATATAAGCACTGCCAGTGCCCTCCCAACAAGAGCCTTTGTGCATCCGATCAACCCAGCTTCTCGTCAGCAGAATGTTGTCAGTTCGATGCCGACTTCATCTGGCAGCGCACATCAGATCCCATCGAGATCTGACTCGCATAACATCGAACAAGCCATTGTTCAAGGAAGTAGTGTTGCTGATACTCGGCCAATGGAATCATCTTCTGCTGTAACAGCATCGTCATCTGCTGAACAGATAGAAAATGACCAGGCTATTGTTTCCTCATCAGATGATCAACCCACGACTCATGATGAGGTAGGTGGTTGATAGTTTCATCCACACTTTAATTCAGTCATATTGTTTAAACTCTTTTAATTCTCAAGGCAGTATAATGAATGATTTTTATAATTAATGGACACAGCAGAGTTCGCCATCTTCTACTGAAGTGTCCCAAGATGCTTCGGCAACAGTCATTGAATCTGAAGCGGCTCCATCTCAGTCCTCGAGTGCAACTCAAAGTAGATTTCCAAGTTCAGATGCTACTAGCAGCAGCAGTGTTTCTGGTGTGGCATCATCAGGAACAGCTACAGGTTCTGGGATAGCTATATCACGGCCG
This sequence comes from Halocynthia aurantium, assembly GCA_013436065.1. NCBI lineage: Eukaryota > Metazoa > Chordata > Ascidiacea > Stolidobranchia > Pyuridae > Halocynthia > Halocynthia aurantium. The sequence goes on along the minus strand of QXVX01000555.1, from coordinate 12,740 downwards.
ATGCAGGTATCACGATCCTGACTTACTGTATCTTTCCAATCTCTTCAGTATGCCCATCAATATTTTACATCTCTATTTTAGTCGCAGAAGCGTTCCCATGACGATATTGAAAGTGGTTCTATATCATCTGAAATCCCTGCTAGCTCCAGTGATTCCCAGGTCTCCAGATATCATGAATCATTTTTTTTCCCTTAAGTTTCAAAAACATTACGGTAATGCTAAGTGCCTTTACTGTTAGGTGGCCGTCGCACCTATACCAAAGCGTCTAAGGAGTAGTCCAGATCAATCAAGCGAAGCAATGTCCAGTGTCACTGCAGTTGAACAGAGAGCTATTGCACAGCAGGCTCAATCAACCGGCACAAAGGTCAGTAGTAAGATTAATTGTAATTGTCCTCTTTTTATCCAGGGTTCCTATTCATCTAGATTCTAGATATTTGTGGTTTATATTTGATTCAGCTCTTTCTGTATATCTTATACCCGACGTAGGTTGACCTATATATCAGTATTTCTGCGAAAAATCATTTTAGATTCGTCTACTGTTCATTGTTGTCTTGTGTTCAAATGACATGATTTGGAGACGTTTCATTTTTATTGATGTTTTTTGTAGATAAAACAAGCTGAAAGTTCAGAAGTAGAGGCAGATGAGCAGAATTCCAGTACTCTCGAAGGTAATCATTTGTTTAATTAAAATCTATTTGAAAACATAAGCATAAATATGGTAATCCACGATCCCTATATCTATGAAGTTTCTTTCGTAGTCTCCTAGACTTTTTATTCTTTTAACTTATGTACGGTATGTTGCACGTAGGTACGTTAGATACAGGTATGTTGATACGTAATCGCACCAAGTTAGATTTTGGGCTGTTTTAGGTTTACCGTGGTGGCCTTTATAATAAGCCTTTCACTATTGTAAAAACTCATTGGCTATTATTTATATAACTTAAAATATAAAAAATATATTGTTCGTAATCAAATGCTTATGCAATCTAGATGTAATAGATATAGAAGGCATTCAGCAAGAACGAGATGTAGGGGATGAAGAATCCAATGATAACGTGGGTACTTCAACAAACATTCCAAATGAAGAAGCTAATGGGGATCCTGTGCCATCATCATCGGTAATGACTTGCTTTCAATCTGAGCTTCTATCTTGATTGGTATTAGCATACTGTCATTGTTATTTTTCTACTCTTTAAGAATGCTGAAGACGTTATAGTACTGTCAAGCGATAGCGACGACGAAGAACGTGATCAGGTCAACATTGATGAGATTTCCAATGATCAGGATATGTACAATGAAGATGAGGAGATTGACAGCAGAGCAGCTATTGAAACTAGTGTTAGTATCGTCGTTGGAAGACAGGAGGACATAGCGGGTAAGAATCATTAAAATTCTTAGATATTGAAATTCTATGATAAAATTTATGTATGTAATATTGTATGTATTGATGTATCAGATCTTACCTATTCATTCATCGTAGCAGTTTTTGGACATGATATTATACTATTATTATATATCAAGTTTCCTGTGTAACATCTTTATAATTCTTTCATCTATATTATTGATACAGAAGCAGAAGCAGAACTCCAAGGGGTCGTTGACCAAGAGGAACTGCAACTACAACTGCAACTGCAGCCCACTCCTGATTTTCCGCCAAGGACCAGGCCTATTTGCCCTGCACCTTTGACTCCTGGACTTATGCCATCAGTAAGCTTAATTTTGGTGTAAACAGTACAGGCTTTACAGTCTTACAGTTCAAAATAGAAAGTCACATCATTTTTACATTGGTTGGCAATGTTAGTAACTTGGAGACTGAATTTAATAAAATTTTACTGTAATTACTATCGTAAATTAGGCTGCTGACGACGGTGATGGTATTGTTCCTTACACACCAACTTTAACTACTCGACGCCACGACGATAATTACCAGACCATCAATTCGCCTCATGTGCCTCCAGGAGGTCCTATCAGATTCCGGTTTGAAGATGTGTCTGTGCCTGCAAGTTCTTTCTCATCTCAAGGAGGTGAAGATCATAAATTTTGTGTGGTAAATTTCATAAACATAATGTATCAAAAGTAAAACAAGACCGATTTAATTTCAGTTGGTATCGGTTCTGTTGATACTACTTTGATGGATTTTGGTGGAGCTGGTGAAGACCTTCCCAGAAACGTTAGCACAACCATGATTCATACCATTGAACCGGCACAACCAAGTTCCTCAGCTGAAGTTCCTGTGGTACACTTTTTAAATATTCCCCCTTATTGAATCACTCTCTACACTATATATTACGCAGTATTGATCGTTATATATATATATTTTCTCTCGCGTCAAATGAAAGACGGGTGAGGTTCCAGACAGATTTCAAGCGTGTCAATAGCACTCTTATTATAACGCCACAGATGCGGAACATTTGTGATTCGAAATAGATTCAGCTGTCTTAAGAAAGAGCTATCAAAATAACTAACAGTACATTTTAATCTCATTAAATAAAATGAAGTGGGCCATATTAATATTTACTTAAATATTGCTGTTATATTTGTTGGGACACGTAGTAAGGTACATAGTACAGACACGCCTCATAAAACCATCTCTGCGAGGTTTCATTGCATTGCATGATATCCTTTCGAAGGCTCGACCCGGAGACAGAATGAGAATGAAATCTATTGGTTCTGTAACATGCTATTGAGTCTAAGTTTCTGTGTTTAATTTAAATAGGGGAAAGAAAAGAAAGAATACCTAAATTCAAATAATATTTTATATATAAAGTATTCATTTGCATTACATGTCTANCACAAATTCTGTGACAGAAGTTACCAGTATTTCAGGCTTGGAAAGTAATAATTTCCTGAAAACTCTCGAATCACTGTCTTTAACCAACAACACCACTGTGAAACAAACCGCTTGTTGTAAGCTAACATGGAGCCTTCCTAATGTAACGGCTGGTTTTCTGCCAGGAAATACTGGTGACTTGGCTAAATCATCTGATACATTAGTTGACATACACAACCATACAATTGGTTTGGATCCTTCAAATGTGATTTCTAATTCCGAAAAGGATGATAGACTTACAGAGGGTGAAAGGTTGAAGTATCGGTATGTTAAACCTAGCAATTTAAAGATATCGAGTCCAGTAAATCATAGTTCATCAAATTTGGGAAGGACAGCAAGCACTGTTTCCTGTTCAGTAATAACGATGAGTTCCTCACCACCTTTCAGCGTGGTTTCCTTGCTCTCAGAACCACTGAAAAGCATAATAAAAACAACAAGTCCTGACATTTCAATCAATAATTTATTTTTGACTGCGAAAGCCTCTGATAAAGGCAATGCGTTCAAAGCTGGATTGGCTCAATTTCCAAAATCTAATACAGCATTTTTGCATTCGGCTAACGGTATTAGATCATTAGTTGGCAAGCCTGTTCTTCCAAGTTCTTCAAGATCAGTGTCATCAACTCAGACTGTTACCGATAGTTTTACCAGTCTGAAGATGTGGTTGAACTCTGAAGAACAAGAAGAATTAGGGACAGAATTATCTGATAATGAAAAGTCTAAATCTAGTTTGTACGCCACATCTACTGATCAAACCTTTATTGAACCTTCCGTCTCTTCTGGAAATGAACTGATTCACCGGAAACCTCCCACTTCTCATACTACCCCGTTTGATATCGCTAGTCTTGTACAGGAGAAAGACAATCCGAAAGAGATTGATGTGTCGAAGCACTCATTGGCTCATATCATTTCCCAGTCAAATAGGAATGATATAAATCACTCTACAGAACCTGCGAAATCGATAGCTGGAACATCTGTGTTCTGGAGCACAAGTATTGCTTCAACATCGGCTCAGTCAGAACAAGGATCATCTTTATTCGGAACCTTGAGTTCTACCTCCGTTCCCAACTGCGCTCCTGCTAGTGGTGTTGACATGAAAGGAACTAACAAACCAGTACAGACGAATATGTTGTTGATTGCTGACATACTGGACAAGAAATCAGATCTGGTTAATGAGCATGGGAGTTGTCAAATCCCATCCAATTCTCAGATGTCATTGTTCATTCCAGAACAGTCTCAAGCCCATTCCTACAATATACCAGAACCTAAATCACGAGCCGGTGAATATCTTACCATTAAACATCCTCCCCTTAATACACCAGTGGCAGATGTCACTGGTTTTGGTACTGATCTGGAGTCCAGCCATTCTCTATGGCAGCCAGCGATACCTGGAACAGCCTGTTCTGAGTATGGTGGACATATACCAGAAGTTCCAACATCGCTTTACCAAACTTCGGGCTGTAAAGCGGGGAATGCAATCAGTACTATCAGTACAATAACTACTCCTTGGAATGAAAATTTTCTGATCGGCGGTAACAGTAATCCTTGTCCGACCAACAATCAGTGTATGTTCAGGGAAACTGTAGCTACGAATCTATCGAATACACAAGCTGATACTCAAGGTTTACAGCGCAAACGTAAAGTTGAAAGAAAAGCTGCAATTCAGAAAAGGACTAAGGTTCAAGAAAAGTATCTGAACACTACTCTGTGGTCTGTGCCGGTAAGCTATGTTAATTATTATAGGATAAAATAATACACTGTTGAGTGGGTGATAGAACAGTCAGTGATTTCTATATCGCTTAATTTCATCAGTATAAGTTAGAATTTGTCTTCTTATTTGTAAATCAAATAAGCTTTAACTTAGAATATTCTTCATGCCTAAAGTTCCATTGCATTATTCAAAACATGTCCGTTCCAATGCTCCATACATTATATCCAACGAAAAGACAATATTGTTCTTGATAATAACGGAGTCTAGTATTTTTTTATAAGAATCTTCTGACGTCGAATCAGTTAGCATCGTGGAATACTCCTAATTGTAACCAGCATCCCGTGACCGAAACTGGAAATCCCAATATGGTGAAGAATTACCGAAATCTTTGGTCAAGTAAGTCTTTATGTAGTTAATACTGAATTTGGGACCAGTTATAAGGTGTTGCCAAATTTTTTTTAATGAATGTTAACAGGGTGTCGAGTTTTTCCAATCTGAGAAACGTATTGCATTTTTTTCATTTTTAACAACATTTAATACAACTATACATGAATTCATGAACGTGATGAAGGATCTTTCCAAAAACTTTCCATTTTTCCAAAAACTTCATAAACACCTTGTATAATTTTTTTTGTTGATCAATTATAGATGTAGAAATGGTGGAAGAATCACGGCTGAATTATACAGATGCAATCCGCAGCACCTCAAACTCTCTAACTTCTCATCGCCATGATAAAGTAGATGGATCCACCTCTAGTGTTTCTAATATTATACATAGAAACAAAACTAGAACATTGCCATCACATGGAGATCAGTCTAACCTTGCTAATCACACTTACTTAATGAATAGTATCGTCAACAGTGAACATAGAGCCGAACAGCCGGACTATTCTACATCCACTAAAAGACCAAAAGTACATCCTAGTTCATTTGCACCACTTCCTTACAGCGGAATGCTATATGACAACACAGCGGCACCAAGTAATATTTACATGAGCACCACATTTGCCACTACTCAACCAACTGCATCTTTGAAACACTGGCAACAGCAGCCAGATCCCCGGCATCAGAAAGATCTTTGGAATGTGCCACCTTGCCATGATGTAACTCAAGCCAAATCACAATTTATCCATGCTGGTGCAAGATGCATTGGCAATGTTTCTCTGCCTCAAAACGCTCAACCTACCAACTCATACCATGCGCTACAAAATCATCCCACCTACCCTCCTTTTTCTCAGCATGCCAGTGACTTTGACAAGACCATTTATAGCTCTTACGCCACATCCATAATGACTTCCTCATGTTTTACTCCTCTTGGTAAAGTTCCGTTTGTCAGTTGTGCTCCAACAAAAAATTTGAACAATAACAACTCGACTTGTGCATCAGGATTACCCTATGGACAAGGCAGTAGCATCCCTGTATTTCATGGAATGGGTTCACAGCAAAAGGGAAGAAATGAGAAAAAAGTACTGCAGCATCAGATAAGTCAAATTTTAGGAGACACTGTTCCTGCCCAATCACAACCAATGCATTTCAAATCACAACATGCCCACAGCAACTCCTAATATTTAAAGATGATGATGGAATTGAACAGAGCAACTCTATCTCAGAATGTACATCAATAGATATCTGAAAGACTAGACAACATTAAAATCAATCGCTGATATGCAAATAATTTTTTCCCATCGATATTTCTCCTCCCCTCGCGATTGTGAAAGTAGTGCTGTTTTTACGGAATAGAATTCTCCTCAGCTTTGAACCTTATGCAAATAAAAAGTGCATCCGAAGTAAATTCATACGATTATGTATTTTATTTATATTNAGCAAAAGGGAAGAAATGAGAAAAAAGTACTGCAGCATCAGATAAGTCAAATTTTAGGAGACACTGTTCCTGCCCAATCACAACCAATGCATTTCAAATCACAACATGCCCACAGCAACTCCTAATATTTAAAGATGATGATGGAATTGAACAGAGCAACTCTATCTCAGAATGTACATCATTAGATAATATTGCAACTACGACCAAATGATATATGTTTATGTTAAGCCGGTTATATCTGAAAAACTAGACAACACTAAAATCAATCGCTGATATGCAAATAATTTTTGCCATCGATATTTCTCAACCCCTCGCGATTGTGAAAGTAGTGCCGTTTTCACGGAATAGAATTCTCCTCAGCTTTAAACCTTATGCAAATAAAAAGTGCATCCGAAGCAAATTCATACGATTATGTATTGTATTTATATTTCACATTAACTCGGTATGTACAGAAGATACGAAACTGAAGATTTACAGCAACATGAAAACAATTGTGACTAAAGGTGGCATGTGGAAATCATTCTAATACAAACGGGTGTTGTTTTAAGCTTTTATTAGATACGTGACCTTGCTGAACCACACTTCGATAAAAGCATTTCTGCAAATGTATTTAAAACATTGTTGACACTTAACATCCATCAAAAAGTATTTTTGTAGGTGCAAATCTAACTCAACGACCTAAGCTAAAAAAACAGGTGGAAGCATTCGATTGCACCATGGATCGGAACACTTCAGATCCTGAAAATAAAATACAAGTAAGTAGTTTATCACAATTCAAGCTCCTTCAATCACGACTCAAACTTCTTGAAGAATTTCGACTCCCACGATCAGATTCTGGGGTCGGGCTGCGAGATTCGTTTTTACGACGGTTTCTGCTTCTGTCACGAGGAGTCGGGCTACGACTGCGTGATCGGGAATAGCTCTTGCTCTTAGAACGAGACTTTGATCTCGAGTACCTGTTGCGTCGAATCGGTGACCGATAGCGATTGTTATGGTTGTTGTTATAACGACCACTGTAACCACCTCCTCCGCCACCGCCTTGGTTGTAGTTTCCACCAGATCCTCCACGGCCATAGTAATACTCGTACCATCTGAGAATCAGTCATGGTTGTTCATAGGTGAAACTTGTGTTAGAGTACTAGGTTGGCTAAGAAGTTTAACAGCATTTTATTTATATATCTTATCCCTAACAGAAAATTAAAGAGAAAAGGATAGTTTCTTATCCAGTCAACGAATAAATATCTTACTTTAACAACAACAAAAACTCCTCAGCCAACCTAATTCCATTACTAATAAATAATTTGTATCATTAACCATCTTTCACTTATTGTACAAGTAAATAACAAAAGGGAGATGAAACCGACCGTTGAATTGCAAAAGGATTACGGCAACGAACTAGAACGCCGTAACCTAACGGTGATAGCGGACGGTTGCCAATGTACACGTAAGATTACTCCCAGAGGGCTGGATGACGTACGAAAGTAAGAGTACAAGCTGTGGAAAGAGCTCATCAGGAAGGAGCGCGTACGTACGAGTTTATTCCTCGGTTGGAAAAGGCTTACTACGAACGAACGACTGTACCGACAAAAGACCGGTCAACACTCGATGGCGGTATATAACAATGGACACTGTGGATGCAGTTTTAAAATTTTACAAAAGCTGAAAACAGTTAAAATGAAGAGAACTTCAACTGAAAGTTGAACAGTTTAGTCAATAGATATACCAGTAATTGTAATTTAAAAAAGCTTAATTTTTTTAAACTTTTTTCTGTTAATCATACCTGTCATAGTATTCTCTATAAGCCCTGGTATTTGTTCCACCACCGCCACCACCACCTCCGCCACTTCCACCACCACCACCACGTCGGTCATATCGGTTGCGATCTCTATCGTTCCTTGATAACTCAACGTTGATCCGACGACCTGAAAAGGTACTGTTGTGGAGTTCCCGTATGGCCGTCTGTGCATCTCGTTCCTTGGTCATGTGACAGAAAGCGAAATCTTTGATGATGTCGCATTCGACCACTTCTCCGTACTGCTCGAACAATTTTTGTAATTCCCGACGGCTGGCGTTTGATGACAAGTTACCAACATAGATTTTGTACGTGTTCCTCGGTCTGCTGGTGGATTCTTCAACGGTAATGTCATTTCCTAGAACAAATATTTTTTAAATAATTTCATGTTACCTTTTTCAAGTATAATAGAAAAATCATATCCATACCCATGAATGTTGATTTATCAAGTTTATCTATGGCATCTCTTGCCTCCTCATCGTTCTCCATATGCACAAAAGCAAAATTGCGTATGATATCGCAGTCTTTGACTTTTCCATGTTTGTCAAACAGTTCCATTACGTCACGACGAGCACAGTCGGACGGAATATTACCAACGAATATTTTCACCATTTTTACGTAAAATCACTTCCTAACAACTGAAGCAAAAAAGCACATTAGATAGAATCTGTCAGTGACATAAAATCCTAATATAAACCGCGACCACAGGTTGAAAGAGAGTAAGTTTTCCATCAGAGTTTTCTAGGCCCATGATTTTTTAATAGTAATTTTGTTAACATTCTAATAAACTGTTACTTTACATCACTATACAGACACGTCCATGCATTGCAGCAACGCAACCGCACACTGCTTTGTTAGAGACTAACAGACAAGACAAGCGCCCACAAAAGGATACTTACGAGTTACACTTCATTCTGCATAAGCCAATATGGAATACGGATAATGCTCTCAACAACATTTTGTCCGTGGATAAACATATAAGTAAGTTTTCAAATCACTTATGTAAAACAAATTTGTACTTTTAATTCCAACAAGAAGCTATAGCTACAACTGCGAAATTAACCTAATATGTAATTGTTTTCGACCGGAAATTTGTTTGGAAGCCACCTTGCCTACGGCCACCTGGTGTCTAGCCTTCAAAGCGAGGAAAGGATCGACTTGGGGATTTCATACCGTTTACAGTTTACAGTAAGGATCCCAAACAATTCAAAGTATGGTTTACAGTTTACACGTTCACATATTGTTTCATATTTCACGAGTTTATTTATTTCCAGCTGTAAGCGGAGTTCTATTGTAATCGTTACCGTAAAATATGCGAGGTGAGCAGTGACCGTATCCATAATTCTCTCGCACGAGAGCCAGACAGTAAGCGAAAAAACAAATAGTGCGTGTAGCGTAGTGCAGAGAATTTCAATTTTTCTTCTCATCTTCTTGTGTGTAAGTCCTGCGTATTCCCTGAGTTTTGTGTTATACGGTACAAGGTATAGCTTAAAACAAACAGCCTTAATGTGCAGTTTTTTTGAGCCATGTAGATTTTTGATTTTCGTCATTGATTATCCGTTAATTAATTATTAGAACTCCCGCTGTAATTAATAGGATTAATATTCAAAAACGAGAGTCCCGAAGAAATGTTGTACAATGGCTGTTGGCCATTGGCCATTGGCCATTGGCCGAAAGGGATAATTGTCTTATTCCTTACATTCAATGATATGGCGAGAGCAAAGTGATCATGTAACACACCTGTGCTGATGAAACTGTAGTCAGTGCTGGGAAATAAAAATGCAAGCAAAGTTCTAGTGTGATCATAGAGAAGTCTCATGGTGTGGTGAGACGAGGAATGCAAAGATTGTTTTTAAGCGTGCTTGTAAGATCGTGGTTCAAACAAGAATTGCATATGGTCTTGATAGACTGTAAATATAACTGAAGTATCCAGATATCGAATGTGTGATTGATATCATATCTTACTTACGAGCATCGTTAAACTGAAGTTTTGTGTTTTGTTTTGGTAACCTACTGATTACTGGACAACGATCCCTTGTTAGCGGTAATGTATCTTTAAACACCATTTTATATATCAGACGTTACAGGCCATTTCTTTTCTTGATGGAAAAGATAATTTATCTAGCTAGAGATGGCTGGTGCGTTGCGCAATTCATTGTTCAATGGAGAATTACAGAAACAGCACAGTCAGCAAGGATTCACGTGATTCTCCTCATCGTGCGCGTGTTAATAGCCAGGATGAAAAAAGCACTGATTATGATTAAACGAAAAGCAAGTTTTATTAATAATTAAGAACTGAGCGCCTCTTTTGATAATTAACCCATTACATGTTTTTCCGATAAGATTAGTCCGCGGAGCGTGTATGAATGTGTAAGAGGTGGTAAAAGAGTTATTTGAAGAATCGCGAGCGAATGAATTTTAGTCTCCGTCAAGACAGTCTGCCCCTGAGAAACACGGTTGTCGGACGTGCGTTGTTAGAGATCTTAGAAGAAGTGCCACGTTGGTCATCCTCGCTAGATTCTGCAGTACGTTAAACAGGGGGAAATGACAAAGAACAACTGATCTTGTATTATTGGGTGTTATGATGTAATTTGCTATGTGGCCGAGTATGACCTGATTTTATTGAAATATTAAGTAGTTTGTGGAAGTAACCGTAAAATGATAGAACAGGTAGGAAGGTATATGAAATCGACGTGAATCGAAGAAGGAAATGTATGTAGAATGCGAATGAATCTTGCTTGCAAGACTATATACCTGAAATAACTTGAATAATGCGATAACTTAAGCATGTACTTACTTTGAAGTGAGGCCCGTATGAAAACCTGCTTACATAAGACTGGTAGATAAGGTTTAGTTATCCTCGGAAGGGATTCAAATGTTTTTTATTCCAAACTAATCAAAAAACTCACGAATCTGTATTTCTACTCCGTAAAGGCATGCGTCCATAAGGGAAAACTTTAATTGTGAGACGATTGCGGAACTGTTTGTTATGTAACCGGGTATGTTATGTACCGGTTCGCGAGAACCCATGCGAACCAGTGAATCCCGCCATTTTATTAACCTCGAAGCTCCACACGAAGATAACTTAACCGAATGTAATCTGGTTTTCGGAGTAACCGCGCTTTTATTTTAAACTAATACTTTTGAGCATTAGTCTTTATTGATCAATAAAGTATTTTTTATTTTGTTATGACCATTACGTTTACCCTCATTTTTATATTATTTATCTAGATCAATAATTAGTTACTCGACCATACTAAACCTTAACATGGTCGCGGTTCGCCGGCCCGTCATTCGCCGGAAAACCGAAGCTCTCATAACGAAGTTTGGCCAATGGAAATGATTTCGTAAGCGAAACGTAAGTACAGTACAAGTTTATTGGTTTAATACAGTGATTCTCAATCGCGGCTCTCAGAGCCGCATGCGGCTCTCAACTATCCGTCTTGTGGCTCTCATTAACATTTTGAAAAATGAAAAATAAATCTTTTCCATTGCCACTGTACCAAAACTACCAAATACAGATCATGTTATTGGCATATATCTGTGTGTAGCACATATATAGTTTGCTGCCAATCTC